>CAKALU010048895.1:1276-16948 GCA_916700995.1 Hozukius guyotensis
AAAGTATGTCAGTAGTATCATCTAAATGTAGTTAAAGTATGTCAGTAGTATCATCTAAATGTAGTTAAAGTAGTAAAAGTATGTCAGTAGTATCATCTAAATGTAGTTAAATGTAGTAAAAGTATGTCAGTAGTATCATCTAAATGTAGTTAAAGTAGTAAAAGTATGTCAGTAGTATCATCTAAATGTAGTTAATGTAGTAAAAGTATGTCAGTAGTATCATCTAAATGTAGTTAAAGTAGTAAAAGTATGTCAGTAGTATCATCTAAATGTAGTTAAAGTAGTAAAAGTATGTCAGTAGTATCATCTAAATGTAGTTAAAGTAGTAAAAGTAGTCAGTAGTATCATCTAAATGTAGTTAAAGTAGTAAAAGTATGTCAGTAGTATCATCTAAATGTAGTTAAAGTATTATAGGCTATAGTAAAAAATAAGCCCCACCTTTACCAACTGCAACATTAAAGTCCCATATTATAAAAAAGTGAGATTTTCATTTTTTTTTTATTATAAAGCAGGCTTAAGTCCTATATAAATACTGTGAAAGTATCAAAACACTCAATCCACAGGGAAATACACACAGCCCGTATTTAGAAACTCTGCATTTGAAACAAGCAGTCAGGATTTCTGCCCATTCGTGATGTCACAAATATACAATATTTAGACCCTTTACACAGTTTTAAACGTAAACATTCTAAATGTGTCCCAGTTTATTCCTGGTTGCAGTGTATGTGAATGCAGCTGACAGGAAGTACACATGGACCCAAGCTGTTGCCTAGCAACGCAATTCTGTTGCAATTCCGTAAAAATGCGCTAAAACGGAGCGTTTCAGACAGAGGGTGAATACAGGTATATTCAGACCGACAGCATGAGGAAAATAAAGTTTTTTTTGAACATTAAAGCATATAAACATGTTCTAGTAGAAACACAAAATACAAGTATGAACCTGAAAATGAGCATAATATGGGACCTTTAAAATGATGTCCACATTAATGCATCAATAATTATAATCCAATAATATAATATAGCCAACATTATTCTGAAATTGACCATTCTGGATAATGAGTACTTTTAGTTTTTGTACTTTAAGTACATTTTGATGCTAATACTTTTGTATTTCTACTTACTGTACTGTAAACAAGGCCACTGTGTGTGTCTTGCTCGTGCCCAGGACAAGTTAACAGTCCACTGTAGGTAATCTATGTATGTGTGGGTATTTTGCTTGTGCTCTTTGTGCCTTACATTTGGATAAAACTAAGTGGAAACAGTGACCAGCCAACAATACATCGCCATGCCATTCAAAAATGGCTTCAAATACTTCCATAATCTCTCATAATCAGTTTTGGAAGAAGTTCTCAAACCTTTTGGAAGTCAATACAATACATAATGGAAAAAATACTACATGCAAAATACAGTAAAAGAAAACAAAAATGCTTATTAAGCACTTACTCTGAAGCTTAACAGTGCATTAATATTTGATAGTATTTTAAAGTTGTAGCTGGCTCAGATAAAATGTCTGACTACTGCATTTAAACTAGGCTGTAGCAACATCTCAATGAATGAAAACCTAATACCTAATACACAAATCCTAGGAATATCGAATATAACCACTGATTAAGGGGATGCAGCCCAAACATAAACACAATATAATTTCCAAATTGTGTTTTCAAACTGAACACAGATAATGAATTATTCAGCTGGCTAATTATGTAGATATGCTGATGACATGACATTAATTGGTCTACTGCAGGAGGAAGACATAATAATGAGGAGCATAATAAAGAGGACGGAGAGTCAAAGGAGCAAGTTAATAGCCCTTATGAATAGTCACTCGTGCTCCGTTGTTGATGGTAAATAACTATCCTGTGCAGACAGTGGATGAATTTAACTTATATGGCATTGCTTTTGGCTATATAGGCTGAGTTTTACAGTAAATATAAAGCAATGTGTATCTTTAGGACACTTTTATGGCATCAGACAGGATATTTTTAAGGGAAGCGGTGAGCCCAGAACAGAAACAAACTGGCCAGAAATATACATATGGCCATCAAAATGATTGGAAAACCACAGAACCAAACATGTTTGAAATACATATGCATATCAGGCCAGATAGAAAGCCTTAAATAGAATATAATTTTTACTACAAATGTAATCGTCTTCATGCAGGAGGGTGCTGCAGAGCCCTCAAAACCTATAAGAGCATGTAAAAAGTATTTTATACTGCTTTATTGAATTCTTAATATGCTGCTAATTTAACATGCAGCTTGTTCTGAACCAATATGTTTATTTTACTGCACTCTATATGTGCCTTTTTCCTGCTGTATTTTTATTTTGGGATCCGACCACCTTGTGCAGCCAAAGGCGAATGTTCACGTCCGTGAACAATAAAGTTCTATTCAATCTGGGTTGAACACTCACACAAACAAACAAACACACACACACAACAGATTTACTCTTAATTTAGACAGTGCTGCCCATTCTCACATGTCCTCTCCCAAACTGAACTCTCACTGTCTCACAGTTTCCTCATCCTGCTCGTGGCTAAATCCCTTCCACCCTCTGCCAAAAAAAGGTCAACATCATTCGATCTATGAAGATAAACCAATCTGGGACAAACCAGCTAGTGAAGCCGAGCCAGTCTTTTATTTAATGTGACCCAGGCCAGTCCTGGTCATAAGAGGGAGTCAATAGCTTTGCTGTTGTTCAGTTAAATTGCGTACCTAGGGGGGAAATTATATCTTATCAATAAAACTCTAATTTCAACAACAGTAGGTCTTTTCCCTTGTGCTCTTGGCAGCACTTAGCAGTCCATCCCTCAGTCACGGGGTTGACTGTGTCCTGAATCATTTCAGATACGTACGAGCAAATTGGATTTCATAGCAGATCTTCCATTTTGAGCAGCGCATGCTTGAGACAGAGTTTCTTTTATTTGCAGATGTAAAGAGTGTTTGGTGGCTACTGCTGCTTAAGTTACATTTAAAACAGTCTCTGTTTGACTCATTTATTCACTGTTTATGTTTGTTTATTCACTGTTATGGCCTTTACAAATAAGTCCATGATCCATTATCAACACGTCATTATTCATATCAGTCGTGTCAACATCGGTCTCTGAATCACCACTGTAATGTTATGATGACACATGTTCAAATTATATATACAATCTAAAATGATACATGTAGGAGCTGATAGCTGAAAGTATAAGCACCAATGTTGAGAAGTAAAATAAAGTAAGTAATAAAGTAAATTGTCACTTTCCATCCATGGCTTTAAAGTTGAATGCTGTACTGTTACATAAGTACATTTGGAGGCAAATATTTAAAAGTGCTCTATACGATATCCAGAGCATTAATATAGCAGCAAACTATTTGCTATGTAAAGATATAGAGGAGTAATGTCTACCTGAGCAGAGAATGAAATCGCTTTGTGTGTGCTGTAATCCGAGCTTCTCCCCGCTTTGTTGACATTACCGGGCCGGCCGCACGTGCTTTTAGTGCATGTTAGTGCCCCACTGGCTAGCTCATATCCGCTGTTCTGCACTGCTCTAATACGGCAGTTACAGCTAATAACGCCGTTCCGACCAACAGCGTTGTCACGGAAAGCACTTTCACCATAGTTTGCACTGTTAGCTGCCAGCAGCCAGCTCACCGTCGCCATGTTGATAGCTGTTGAGAGGCAATAAAAATGCTGCAGATCTCATATTTAGCACCTTTAAAGTGCCTGATAGCCGATTATGAAATGGAACACAGCCTGGATGACATTTTCATACAAAAATGGGAAAGTTTCACAGTGAGTCATTCAGAAATGTTGAAAAACAGATGTTCATTTTGCATAAAATTTAAAACAATATCTTAAACAATGAGGCTACTGAATGGTCACTGCTTTATCAAACAGGACTGATGAAGTTGGCATCAACATGTGTTTCTGTTAAGACGTAGTCATCATCAGATGTCTCTCCCTTCTTATCTTTCCCCCTCACACTATTTCTACACTGTCTTTGCCGCCATCAGGGCAGTGCCACTGCTGGGTAGCGTGCAGTTGGCAACCTGCGGAAGTGAATTCAATTTGCATTCTTTCTAACAGCCAGCAGGGGGCGACTCCTCTGGTTGCAAAAAGAAGTCTGATTGTATAGACGTCTATGAGAAAATGAGCCTACTTCTCACTTGATTTATTACCTCAGTAAACATTGTAAACATGAGTTTATGCTCTCAATCACTAGTTTCAAGTCTTCTTCAATACAGCATGATGTACATTTATTAAACTATGGTCCCATTTAGAGTAAAATATACCATAAAGCAGGGGATGCTTTAGGGCGTGGCTACCTTGTGATTGACAGGTCGCTACCACGGCGTTGTCCGGTCTGGGAGTTGTCCGTGTTTTAGTGTTACAACTTTAACCCTTTCACAGTGTGTTTTCAGTTTATTAAAGTTAATTATATAATTTTGGTCGCCTAAAAATGTCTTATTCAGCATTTTGTTGTACTTAGCTCCACCCTCTCGTGTCACTTCTGGTTGCAAAGAAACAACATGGCAACGCCCAAAAACCAAAATAGCGACGGCCAAAAAACGTCCACAAACCAACGGGTGACGTCACGGTGACTACATCCACTTCTTATATACAGTCTAAGGTAGCATGTGAGTGCCACTGTGTGTGGACTCCTCAGTAAAAACATCCCCACCTTGCAGTACAATGAGAGTATGTGTGAGATAATATGGAAAAGTCATCCTCAAAATCTTGTCACCAGATATTCATAGAGACACACTATTATACAGAATCCCTGAGAGGATTTTAAAAACGGAAAGCCAGAACAGTGAAGAAGGGAAAAGACACATATGGCATACATGGGTAGGACTCCAAGGTGGAGTTTTGTGGCCAGTAGGGCTCTCTCCTCTTCCAGTCACAGGAAGCCAGTAGGAATGAGAGGAATGCAGTCAGGCAATATGGTGATGGAGGGAGCAGCAGTTGCAGGGCAGATTGCCAAAAAGAGTGAAAGAAAAGGAGGGAGTCGGGGAAAAGATAGGGAGGGTGAGAAGTGATTAGAGTGTGGAAAAGGCCGGGGTGCAAATAATTAAGATGTACAATCAACATTGGGATGCCTCCAAAACCGCGTAGCCACACTCACATACCAAAACAAACGCCCAGTGGCAGCTTTTGTGGTTGCAATGCAAGTGTAATTGCTCACTCTGATATTGACAGTTTGATGTGGATAATGTGCGTGATATTGGAGTCACTGACATTATTGTGACCTGTGGAATGTGTGGAGTTATCGGTCGACCAGATTTCCTGGTATCGGGTAGAGGCTGGGGGTCCGCAAACAAGAATTTCTTTTTTACCATCCAGGGGGTCATCCTACTGTACAGACACACAGATGTACACACACATGCATGCAGAGACATGTAGACAATACGCTCAGACATGCACACAGATACACGCAACACAGCCATACATACAGCTCTCTCTGTCTCTATCTCTTTAGCTTTTTATTAGCTCATTGTTTTGGTTTTACTGCAACTTTACTGTTTTCATTCAGTTATGCTGCTCTCATCTACCCTGTTCCCAGCAGCCGGCAGGTTTTTTATTTAGAAAAAACTCAAATAAATCTGCTGTACACTACCTGCCCAGCACTAAACAGCAGACAGACAAAGTTAGCGATTAGCTGGTGAACATAGAGGAGCATTTAGCAGAGAATAGACATATGTATACGTATATACAGTATATATAAGCGGACGTAGCCACCATGACGTCACCCACTGATGTGTGGACTGCCGTTTTTAAAGCCTCGAGTTCAGCATTTTGGCCATCTCGGTTTTTGGCCGTCACCATGCTGTTTTTTTGCAACCAGAAGTGACACGAGAGGGTGGAGCTTAGGAGAACTGAACGCTGAATAAGACATTTTCAGGCGACCAAAATGTTACAATTAACTTTCACGAACAGAAAAAAACTGAAAGGGTTAAAATTATAAGACGAAAACACGGACAACTCCCAGAACGGACAATGCCATGGTAGCGACCTGTCAAACACAAGGTAGCCATGCCCTAAAGCATACCCTGCTTTATGGACTATTTAACTCTAAATGGGACCATAATTTACTAAATGAACATCATGCTGTATTGAAGAAGACATGAAACTAGCGATTGAGACCATGAACTCATGTTTACAATGTTTACTGAGGTAATAAATCAAGTGAGAAGTAGGGTCATTTTCTCATTGACTTCTATACAATCAGACTTCTTTTTGCAACCAGAGGAGTCGCCCCCTGCTGGCTAATAGAAAGAATGCAAGTTTAAGGTACTTCCTCATTGGCTTCACTATTCAGGCCTGGAGGTTATCCACTGCAAAAGAGCCAAATCCCTCAGTAGTTGGTGGAGACCAAAACATGTTTGCCACAACAACTTTATAAGGTGATGATGATATGTCAATGTTGTGTTTTCAGCTTAATTATTCCACTGCCCCAAAGTGACCCAAAAACAAAATCGGTTAATGTTGCTTTAAATCACCAGTTAATGTAGAAAGCAGAAAAGAGATCCCACTAAACTAAGACTCTACAGATCATTGCCTTGTTGTGCACATAAAAGGAAAAAAAAGCTCCATTACGTATGTAAAACAGTGGTCGTGAAGTGTTTGAACTCTGCATAATAAAAACCATCGCACGTGTTCAGGTAGGCCACGCTGAGCTCCAGCTAGCAGCTGTGCGGTAACTTTGAACCGAGAAGGCGCTGGAGGCCGCTCGCTTTGGTGCGTATAGCTTCTAAAGCCTTTCCATTCCCAACAGCAAAGCAAAGTCAACCCACAGAGGGGATGAATAGCACTCAGCGCTCGCCTAGTTTCTCTGGAAACTGACTGTGATGCTGGAAAGTGTTGCTTTATGACGCCTTCACACTCTCGTGTGCACATTGGTGGAAAAAGGTCAAAACGTTGAGTTCAGAACAGTGTGTGCCCCTTTGAACTGGTTTGTGACATGCCTTTTAAAGCACTATACATGTCAATCTGAACACGACTGCGAGGTGGAGCTGATGGGCAATTAATGCTCATTTTGAAAAATTCTTATGTTGTTTATTAGACTACAGACAAATTAAGAGCTTTTATCAAGTGAAACGTCCAAATATAATAGGAGAAACAATACATCGTTGTGCCATTTAACTCATGGCCCGGATGAAAATAAGGAATGTGGAAAAGGCAGCAACGTATCATTATCATTAACTTTATATTTCCTGCTAAAAGAGGTTTCCATCTCTGTACAGTAATTTCTGAAACTAGTTAAACTGCTTTCTCCATGACAAAAACTTTCTGACAGTTTTTCCCTGTACAATCATGGCAGTTACATCTCAATTAGAGCAGATTCTTGCAGTGAAAGTACTCTTCCACAAGGGGGTGGTACACAAATAAATGACATGCATCTATTGTTATCTAAACACAAACAACAGCTTGTTCAGGTGTAAGAGATGGAAGTGAACTCACTATTAGCCGCTCATCATCAGTATCATGCACATCAACCACAAATGTTGAGTTCCTTCTTCATCCCTTTACGCAGCCTCTGCTGTGATGAAGAAGACCAGAGCGGACTTAATGAAAAGTGATCTGTTTTTAATCGCCATACTTTTACAATAAAGCCATGGTACTGTACTGCCCTTCAGCTTTTTGGAAAATGTAATGGAACAATTACAAATACAAGTCATTTTAGTGATTGAAAACAAAGGTGCATTTCAATTTTGTTTCAGAGAAACCTTCTCAAAAAGTCAGTGGTGTAGTGGAGGGTATACGCAGGTATACGGGGTATACCCTACCCTACAGTATACCCACCTAGCCAAAACGCCATTGTAATATATAGGAGAGTATACTCACTTCCTCCTCGGTAACCTACCCATCTACCTAGCAGTACACCCACCTCCTCAACGATCACTACACCACTGCCAAAAGGTAATTATTGGTGTAAGTTTTGTGATGAAAAGTTTTTAAAGACAAATAATGATTCCTTTACGATATTAAAACTTTTAGAGAAGGCTTAAATGCTGTACACAAGACAAATGTCACGTCTTTGAAACACACAACATTGCTACCAATCCATCTGTCTCCTCAGTTGACACCCACTAAGCGTGACTTAGACACTTTAGAGAGAGAGTTACGTCCCCGAGGGCCACTTCCAGCTGACTGTGACCTCTTAACCTGTTGCCCCTCGACCTTTACAAACCAAACAAACCCACAGTTTCATGATTTATCACAACGACAAAAATATAGACCAAGTTCAACGAGTAATTTATACAGTTTGGCCGCTTAGACTGATTTCCCACTTTGCACAGGACATTTCTTTGTTCTCCCCTAATAAAATTAGATATGGCTGTTTATTTTCTTGGTTAATCGATTAATCATTTGGCATATAAAATGTCAGCAAATAGTGAAAAATGGCCATCACGAGTTCCTACAAGTCCCTGTGATGTCCTTTAAATGTCTTGTTTTGTCCGATCAGTCGTCCAAGATCCAAAGATAGTCAGTTTACTAGGGATGTGTAAGGCAACATCAGGCTTGATTTAAACATTGCTTTCCTAACTTTGTAAAACAAAATGTAACAAATAAATACATAAATATAAATTTATTGAATTGTTATTTATCTTAAAATAATAAATTGTAGAACAGCAACTTGATAAAAAATCTTCAAAATTAACAGGAATTACAATTTTTATATAGTATATAAACATAGAATTGAATTGAATAGATCGGCCCCATTATCATCCATACCCGATCCAACTATTTGAGCCAGAATAAGCCCGATATCTGATCCAGTATCGGTGCATCCCTACAGACATTAGAGAAGCTAGAACCAGTATAGTTTTGCTTAAATGCTTTACGATGAATCAATTATCAAAATGATTGCCCTAGCCATTTTCTGTCAATCAACTAATCGATCAATGGACTAATCATTGGCAGGTGCTTTTTGCTGATAACCTCATTTTAAAGTTTTTTTTAGTTCAACAGACATTTCTCTGATTTTAAGTGAGACTAATTTCACTTGTCGTGGATTTGCAGACATTTTAAAAGTATTAATTGGATTATCCGATAATCTGAGGTGCAGCTGAGTGATCATGCTAAAACGTTGAATTCCTAGAATTTAAAAATATATAAGTTTGGACACTGTGGACTCTGTCCAAGGTGAGTCTGGATTCCTTAAACTTTAAGTTGTTATCAGTATTAAACTCCCTAAAACAGTAGTTCATCACAGCATAAACCATGAATGTCATCATTGCACCCCCATTATTATTTTCAGAGAGAACACGGAGGACTTACAGTCTGATTTATTGCCCAACAAACCATGTAGACGAGCCTCTAAAAATGGAGCAGCACTGCACGGGAGAGTAAAAATAGAGCGAAAGTTTAGTGTTTTGGGCGAGAAAGGCTGAGGCCAGCATTTCATCTTATGCTGCGAGATTTATGCACAGTGAACAAAAACAAGGAAGGAGGTCGCGCAAAGCTAAAACGTGCTATACAACGCGCTCTACTAACTTTTTTTTACAGACTTTCTAATCATTTCTAATCGAATAACAAAGTTTTAAGCATGTGGCAGTGGTGATGCGAGGTGCAAATTTCTATAAAAAGATGTGTTCGTGAGCAAAAAAATGTGTGTATGCACAAGCAAGATTTGACAACTCAAGCATGTCAACATATTTTGCTGTCCTTGCTTAAAAGCACAGTAATTCAGCATAGAGGACAGCCAATGTTGTGACAGCAATTTCATTAACTCTCTCTGTGTCAACCCATTATCTTTCTAGCCTTTTTTCTGAACGCTCTCATCTCCGTGTGTCTGTGATCGCCTCCCTCAGCATTGCAGTGAGGGACTGTTGTTGTGCGTCTCCGTCATTCTTTGCACTTTAATACTTTTCCTGGACAGACTAGCACTCCAGGGTGGGTGGGTCTGGTTCCAATTTTCTCCCCTTCCCCATCCAGAGAAACCACACTTCCAAAACCAAACAAATAAAACCCAAAAAAATAGTTTGTTTTTGTTGCTGTTGCTTAACACAATGTTCTTGTACATTTTATATATGATTTTGTAAAGGGTATAGCTGCTACACTGAATCCAGAACAAAGCCATGCTTCTCACAGCTGAAGCCAAACAAAGCTTGACCATCTGCCGGTATAGTAACAGTGAGGATGAACCAAAGCAACAACAAGAATCTGCGTCCACATCTGCAAAACTGTCAGCTAAACCCATCTCTTCTAAAATACATAAAAGACTGCCATATTCCTGGTGATATACAGTCACTGAAAGGACACATTTTTACACAGCTGTTTCCCAGATAGATATATTATGTTCAAATGTGCAACATCACCTACCGGTTCTGGGTGCTGACATCCAGCGAGAGGCCCCTCCGAGAGCTTCCACAGCGGTCCAGTCAATCACAGAGGCAGCGGTCAGACGGGCGTGGAGGCACGGGGAGAAGATAGATCCTGCTTTGACAGGGGAGTGGTGGTGCTGCAGCGCTGGAGCCCGGCTGTGCACTGACAGACAGAGGGAGTCACAGTCAACTGCCTGACACAACCCTCTGACTTTACTGTGTCTGTGCACTTCCTCTCATGTGAGCTCTCTCTCTCTTTCTCTCTCTCTCTTTCTCTCTTCCAGAGAAGACACAGTTGCTCTGCCCTATCAGCCCCCTGTAACTTTTTGTCAGTGCTGCCCCGGCACCAGAAGCTCCGGGGATGTAGGGAGGGAGGGGGGTTGTGTGTGTGTATGTGTGTGTGTGTGTGTGTCGGAGAGAAAGAGAAAGAGAGAGAGACAGATTGTGTAGTCACTCGTCTGACAGACAATAGCAGGAAGTGTCGCTTTAGGATGCACAAAGTACACAGGACCAAAATAAGAAAAGCTGCATCGAGCATTGCAAGTGTTAAAAGACCTATTCACCGCAAAAATGCAAAATATATTTGTCTAATTACTAGTCCAAATATCTCATAACACTTAATATAAGACACAATCACCTAAAAAGTAACATTCAGTGAGACATAGGGACTTGGTGTTAGGCAACGCATCGTGAATAAGTGAAAAAAATACGTTTGAGCAATACAGGATTATTATGAAACACTTCCTAATACTAGTGAAATATAGCTCAAAATGAGTTTTCCCAGCTAATTTCAACATCTCTTTTTAGTTTGAAATGTCTAAATATTACATCTTATTTCAAGAAATCTTACCAAGGTAAATTTCACTTGTTCATTGGCAGATTCTGTTACTTAATACAAGCAGTGGCCTTTTACAGTAAAGTGAGCCCAGTAACTCTGTAAACTAAAATCACCAAAACAAGTTTGTCCTTGGTGTGTTTCACTGTCGTCTCTGATTTGACACCATATAGCATAATTTATATAGTTTTGTAGCTAGTAAGGTGTGATGAAAATGGCTCTAATGCAGCTTTTAAAAAGGCAGAAAACAAATAATCAAAACAAACCAAAACTATTGATCAAGTGTTTCTTCTTCAAATATAATTAATGACCTTAATTTGTTTAAATTATGTGTTAATTTATAAGTTTATTTGTAAGTTGTTTCAGCAGGAGGGATAAAGGTGAGAAAAAAAGGGTAACTACTATTTTCTTTCCTGTACTTGTGAGATAAACTTCTGTCCTTAAATTCAAACCCAGAGCGTACATGGCATGCAGCGTGTATAGAATATTAATTTTTTTACTAGTTACGGTATTTGAAGGCAGCTGTTGGCTCATGGTGCTTATCAAATGCAAATAGTAGCACTGACCCAGTCAAGCTCTTACTTCTGTGTAAACACACAAATTGAGCATTCAGTGTGATTACTTACACTTATTTCACCCGGCAATTACATTTCAGCCTCAGTGACATTAACAAGGGAGAAAACAGCCCGGATGTTGGTGATTTAGGAGAGTAAACAATTCTATAGCAGATTTTATCTTTGCGAACATACAGTAGTGATAACCTGCCTTTATCATTCTTGGTTGTATATTATTGTGAGAAACAAACCAAAAAAACAACAAACAAAGAACAGATTGTAACTTCATGATATAAATGGACGTGTTTTCTAAGGCACAGTGATTCGGGTAAATGTACATTTCCCCGGAAATACGGGCGGAAGAGACGAGTTACAGCGTGTGGTTTTCTCACCACTGAGATCTGTGACGGAGCCGGAGATTCATTCATATAAAACTACAACGTCAGAGAGCTCAAACAGGCTGAATCTGTGCTTGGATGCAACATTACAATAAGTCATGATGGCGCGCATGTATTCAACATATTACAACAGCCATTAAATTCATACACAATTTTGTATTGTAGTCCAACAGCTTCTATTATTTAGAGGAAACATCATTTTTTTTTAACTTCTGTAAAACCTTTAACAATCTTAAAAACCAAACCCCATGAATACATGATGGTCAATATCCTAATCTGATTAAATTTTTTAAAGATTGTCCAAAAAGGGATGCAACTAACAATTATTTTCATTATCGATTCATCTACCGATTATTGTTTCAATTAATCCTTTTTTTTAAACTTTAAACTGTCAAAATATAGTGAAAAAAGTCCATTAACTCTCTAGAGTTTACGGTCAAATGTCTTGTTTTGTCCAACCAACAGTCCAAAACCCCAACATAGTCATAGTCAACATATTCATATATTGTTATCTATCATATATGACAAAGAATAGCAGCAAATCCTCATATTTGAGCAGCTGGAACCAGTGAATGTTGGACATTTTTGTTTAAAAAAAAAATTCAAATGACTGAAACAATGATTTGATTATCAAAATAGTTGTCGTTTGACTTATCATTTCAGCTCTACTCAAAAGCACTATCACATTACATATATGTGATCAACAGGATGAAAAAGTCATTTTGACGTTGGATTTTCAACTCAATGTCAGTCAAAACACCAGTAAAGTTTGTGTGTCCATGTAACACAGTAAGCTGGTGCAGCGCCACGCCAGCCTTGTACAGCATAATCCTCGTGTTTGGTAGTAACATGATTGCACTGTGAGAATATAAAACCTTTGACAGCTTTTACCCCTGCATGCTTACAGGTACCTAAAACCATGGTTAAAATAAGGCTTTAGTAAATTTGCTTATTTTCAGATCTGGATCTGATAAAATAATTAGTCAGATCTTCAAATAGGTTTTAGCAAATATTTCAAATAGCTAAGTCTGTTTTTTATACAAAAAAAAGTTAAAGCATGGTGATGGGAACACACTATTTTGAATACATGTAACTCAATGACTGTCTTTCTATATGATGTCAAGATCTCTGCATGTAGGAGTCCCCTAAATGTACAATGATCAGTATCATTAACATGTTTTTTTATCTTTCATCTGACCCACCACAAACCTTTCAGCAGTCATAACAATGCCACAGACAGACATAACACAACACACATTTAGTCCTGTTAAGTTGAATTAACCTGCAGTTGGTAATAAGGAGTGCATGCTCCATGTTTTTCTCCGTCTGTGGAAGAGAAATGAAGCTAAAAAAGGTCAACAACCCTCCTGACCTCAATTGCTGTGTGGTCTGGCTGCCTCCGCCACTGCGCTAGCAGCTATGGATTAGCTTTCTGCTTCAAATGTAACTTCATCCTTTGGGAAAACATACTGACCAAAGGAAACTCATGTTTGGGGGTTATGACCCTTTGTCCCCGTGGCAAGTGAGAGGGATTGTGAGGTTAGCTTGCCTCGGTCTCAGTTTCTCCTCAAACAAACTTTCTGAGGAGTGGAGGATTGTGATGTGCAAATTTCAAATCTACAAACAAAAGATTAAAAGTAGCAAATTCATGGTGGCTTTTATTGTATTTTTGCAAAAGTGGAGGCATGTTCTTCCTCATTAGAGCATGAATTTAAAAAAAAAAAATTCTGCATTTCAACATTTTCAATATTTCCACTGAGCCACCATAAAAGCATGTGGGTTTTAATATGCATAAAAGGAACAATCTGCATTAGATGAACCCACTTTTCAAGCCCTGTGCACACAAATTCCTCACAATGTGGTGTAATCAATGGAAGTTCACAAGGCTGGGAGTTGAGTTGAGTTGATACAAATAGCGAACCTGTTCCTTTTGGAGCACAGAGAGGAAAAGGAGACAAAAAAAAGACGTCAAAGCTGATAAGAAGCAGGTTAGGAGTCCTTGAGGAATACAATGGGAACTGCATCATCTGGAAACGTGAGGTGCACGCAGGCCGTTAAAAGTCCCGAAAGATTAGCGTGAGGAGGAGCAGTAGGAAAGGGGGGGGCGCCTTTATCTGCCAGAGCAGTCGAGACAGATCACAAGAAGAGGAAAATACTGGAAATGTCTTATCAGCATGCGAATGACCATCTTTTTTTCCATTATGCGTTTCAGCTTATCTGCTTTATGAGTGCCCCTCGTCTCATTTGCAAGAAAATGTTCTGCTATGTGAAGTGAACAGTGTTACAAAACAACTTGTTTCTCTCATGTTCACCTGGGTATCATTTGAATTGTTTGATGATTTGGTAATAGTGCAGATGCAACCAAAACAATACTTTTTTTTTATGCCAAAAGCTCTTAGGTCTTAAACTTTGTCTAAACACAAGCAGGTGTGCAAGAACGTTGCCTAAAAAAATAGTCTAAAATTGGCCATTTTTAAAATGTAAATATGGAACTGTCAAAAGAATAAGGGTGACGATATTTTTTGTTTTTGTTATTGTCAACAAGAGGTGTTGCGACATATCGGTATTGACAATAACCGTGACATTTACATATAATAATAATACACATATTGTATTTTGATTGGAATTAATTTGCCAGAAAAGAGACAAAACAAAGTTAAAGATGAATTTAACTTTTTAACTTGGCGGTATTTTTCATTTTTTTCAAATTTTCTTGATGAATGTTTTTGTCCACAATAACCATGTAGTGAAAATCTGACATCTTGACAGCCCTATTGTCAACAAATCTCATGAAAAGACCAGAATCAGCAATGTGATAATCCTCTCAATACTTTCTGACTTCACTTCCCTGTCTGTTGTACTCAGTGCTAAGTGCATTGGTTTCTACAGAAGACGTACATTTTTAAAAAACAGGTCACAAATATAAATGATTATTTCCTTAAACAGCTGGGCACTGTAGTTTTTTAACAAACCTCACTCAAAAACAGGAGTAAATAGTGCATTTGTTGGGGACTATTTTCACCAGCGGATTAATACGCATTATGGTCTTGTGAGTATTTACGGCAGCAGGTTGGTGTTCGTGGAACAGTCACCCAGTGTTTTTAATAGTCTTTGGGAAACAATGGAGGTCTGTGACTAAGAGGATGCTATATCAGGACTTGGCTACACAAAAAAATCGTAGTTAGTAGTTAATCTTTCATGGAATTCGTTGACAATAAGAAAAATACAGAATTAGGGCTGTCAATCGATAAAATATTTAATTGCGATTAATCGCATGATTGTCCATAGTTAATCGTGATTAATCGCACATTTTTTATCTGTTCAAAATGTACCTTAAAGGGAGAAGTATTTAATACTCTTATCAACATGGGAGTGGGCAAATATGCTTGCTTTATGCAAATGTATGTATATATCTATTACTGGAAATCAATTAACAACACAAAACAATGACAACTATTGTCCAGAAACCCTCACAGGTACTGCATTTAGCATAAAAAATATGCTCAAATCATAACATGGTAAACTGCAGCCCAACAGGCAACAACAGCTGTCAGTGTGTCAGTGTGCTA
>CAKALU010048905.1:0-53264 GCA_916700995.1 Hozukius guyotensis
ATATGAAGAAGTTGGAACTAAAGTGGCCGAAGAACAATCAAGAAGCAAAGACGCCAACTCGGTTTGAATTCTATAAATTTAAATAGGATGAATCCACATTCAACGGAAAAGTAATCTTACCTTTTGAGCCAAAGATCAGTCATCTATCCAACTTGTACACTATTCCACCCTTGAGTATCGTGTACTATTTGTTGTATTGTTATCGTGACGGTATTGAGTGGCATTGACGTCCCGAGTGATTCTCTTAAATGTAGCATTGACAGACACGAGGGGGCTGTTCTCATCATGACTACCATTCCTTTGCGAACTCGACCATGTGCTTATATACTGTAGCACTAATACTGCACAGTACAGACACGCCAACACACACTCCACAACAGTGTTCCACACACACACTGACATCATGACATGAAAACACACCACATTGAACTGTGTTATGTGTACATTCTGTGAAGATAATTTATAACATTTGCAGCTGAGAAGTTTAACTGTATATACCATGTGCTCACGAAAAAGAAATGTTTACTGTTGGCAACGGGGAGAGCTTTTCCCTCTCTCTCTCTCTGCTGGTAGAGGTAGTACTCGTGTGAAAGGGATAAATGTGTGAGTTGAGTAAGAAAAAGGGAGCGCTTGATTTGAAAGAGTGATGAGACGAAATGTTTTTTCTGCCAAAAGCGAAACACTGAGATGTTGTGTGCGTCGCAGAGAGGCTGGACTTCTCTGTTTGTTGGATCTTGCCGCTGTATCGGTCAAACTGTCTTGACATGAAAGTGCTGGTATCTTTTTATTACTACAGGACCCAACCCTGTGTATCAAGGTGCTTTCCCCCTCATACTTTCAACACAAACTTCAAAACACAAAGTTCAGCTACTTTCAGAATAACTATCACAGTTTTTTGGATGATTTGAAATCGTTATAGTTCACAACAAGACAAGACGCGGCGTCAAACCGAGTTGCCAAGCACATGTTCACCCGACAGGCTGGCTCGATCAACAAAGCACAACAGTGTATGACTACCATTGAAGTCAGTCTTTTTTTATCTGAATTCTTGTTACCTAATTTTGTACATGTGTAAGTAAAGAAAAAGTGTATGATATGTATATATTTATATATATATAAATATAGAAGATTATATAAAAAGACCCGTTTGATAAATATGCTAAATGTGAAAATTTCATGTGAAATAAAAAAAAAGATATTTTTGGAAAACCAGAACGGCTTTCTTGTGATTATTTTTAGCCATGCTTGCATGTCTAGGCATGGTATGGTATGGCTTGTATGGCTCCAGGGATGGCTATGACAGTCTTTGTAATTTTGTGGTTTTGAGTGAAATGTCTCAACAACTATTGGATGGATTGCCGTTAAAGGGGAACTACATGCATTTTCAAAATTCATACATGTTTATATATATATGGTCTTAAACAGTCCAAAAATATTAGTAAACATTAACAACTCTCTCCCAAATCCAAAAACTACAGTGCTAAAACTCACATTTGTGATGTCATAGGGTATAAAGTGTGGAGCTGCTCCATAGACAATGAATTGGGAGAGATGTTCTAGATGACACTGAGAGCATCCTGGGGAATGATCTGAGTATATGGGAACATTTTCTGTTTCACAACTGAGATCACTACAATAGAATAAAGCTCATTTGGGTATAAAAAAGAAAACATTCTGTGGGTCCATAAAATCAGTCTCCCATTCATTGTCTATGGAGCAGCTCCAGACTTTAAACCCTATGACATCACAAGTTTGAGACTAACTTCTCTGGTTTCTGGCTTTGAGAGAGCGTAGCTCATGTTCACAAATATTGATTTAACTTTACTAGGCCATGGGCATAACCTATTGGAATCCTTAATTTAAGTGGTGTTCCCCTTTAACATTGGTTCAGACATTCATATCCCCCTCAGGATTAATTGTAATAACTTTGATGATCCCTTAACTTTTCATCTAGCACCATCATCAGGTCAAAATGTTAACTAGTCTAATGCTTTGGCTTAGCACCAAATACCTGCAAAACTAATGTCACTTCCATCAGCCCCAGGTGTGTTAACTAGTAATTGTTAGCATGCTATCCCGCTAAACTAAGATGTGGAACATGGTAAACATACCTGCTAAACATCAGCATGTTAATATTGCTATTGTAAGTCTGTTGCCATGCAAGCTTTAGCATTTAGAGCTCACAGCAACACTGTGCCAAAGTACAGCCGCTAACAGGACTAGGACTCTTGTACATGATTTTCTGTAAAAGTTTAATAATCTACCCTTAGAAAAAAAACAAAAATCCAGTTTCCCAGCATCATCCTAAATTAAACATCACCTTTCCCCTTGGAACTGCGGTGATTTTGGTGCTAAAAAGCTTTCAGGAAACCCAGCCCGTCTCTACTTTTGATTACACCGGAAAGATCCCCAGAGAAGGAGCCAATGGCTCAGATAATGACTCACTCACACTAATGTGACAGGAGTTGAATTGAATCAAGGCCAAGGTGGCCGGAGACCAGCTACAATAGAGAGATAAAGGAAAGAGGAGGATCATTACCATTAAAGGTGCGATTAAATGTGAGATTTGGGAGAATGGGAGCATTTTCAAATCAAATTGCCTCCGCATGGCTTTCAACATGGCAACGGCTGAACCAGCGGCTCGTTGCTAACAGTGAAAACAACGGCAACAGTGCTGACGGAGCAAACAGTGTTAACCTGGGGGGGAACTAGAGGGTGGGCGCTACGCCGAGCCAACGCAGTGCAGAGCCGCAGCCATGAGATAGCCAGTGGGGCACGCTAACATGCACGAACATGCACTAAAAGCACGTGCGGCCGGCCCATATGGAGCACCTTTAAGATTGCCTTTTGGCATGAAAACTAAACACACAGGTGTGATCCCTCTACTGTTTTTATCTCGACCTTCTGGCGAGCCTCCACCCTGAGCTACAACGCCCCCCCCTCCTCTTGTCTCCAGCCATGATACTTTGCTCGTCTGCCAGTTGCATGACAAGCCATTGTTCCCGTCTCTCCTTCTCTTGTCTCTCCCTTCCCAGGGGAGCTTTACGGCCGTGACAGTAAAAACAGCTGTAGCACCAAAAACTAGTGCCACGGCCTCACAACTCCCCAGTGTTGTGAGAGGGATGGTCATAAATTAGGGCCGGCGGACAGGCCCCTTAACCGCCCGACCCCAAGAAGAGGCTCCACTGAGTGGTAGCTCGTCAAGAGCAGACAATCCTTTTTATTTACTCACTCATTCGGCGCACCAGCTTGAGTAAATGTAAACAGCAAGTGTGAAACCTTTAACGCCGCAGTAAATGTGAAGGGCAGTCAGGAGATAACCGGAACAAACGTGAAGCACAGAAAACAAGAACATCCTGAGGGCAATGTTTTCACAGGCCCTAAAAGAAGAATATATAATGTTTGCATAAGATTTTAAAGGCCAAATTCACAGATCAGACGAATTACAAGCGCTACAAAAGACAGCATGAATCAAAATACTGGGAATATGATCAGAGAAGATCAAAATGCTTCGAGGTAACATACCGTATAGACTCTATATTAAATCTAGTCTTAGTGTGTGCATCCCATGTATTTCCATTGCATTATATTCATACCTAGAAGATTGTTTTATATAGAGCTGAAGGTATTTCCAGATTCCTCAAAGACTCTTTCAATCATCTGGATGGAAATGATGTCCACCCATTTCTCAAGCTGCTACTATGTTTCCAATCCACGTAGCCAGAAATGACGTAGCTCCTTGCTTTCTCCTGCTTTTGTACAATACAAGAAAAACATAAACACATTATTTTGTATTAAAGTATAAAATGATAGTGTAACATCAATATAGACAAATATAACTGTGATTGTTTTATGCTTTGCAATTTGAGCATGGGCATACAGTATGCAATTTCCAGTTACCTTTGTTTGGATTTAACAGCAGCCCAACTTGAGAAATAAGAAAAAAAAAAAAAAATTATTGTGCAACAGACGCTTTACCTCGCACGGCTGCTGGATTCTCGCGATAGTTGTGTCTAGAAGGTACCCCGCAAATTGAGAAAACTTACAAAAACGTGCAAAAAAACTCACTGCCCGACGACCTATCCTAACCTTAACTATTCAAGGTCAATGACTAACCTTAACCATCTCACGAGAGTTTCCCAAATTGTGGGTTACCTTCTATAGACACGTCCCAAAAATCCATCTTGTCAGGGACCAATCAACATCCTGTGAGGAACTACTGGTAGCTACAGGCTCTGACTTTTACTCTAGCGCCACCATGAAGTTGACATTTGTGGTTTTGAATGAAATGTCTCGACAACAATTGGATGAATTGACATGACATTTTGTACATTCATAGCTCAAAGCACCAGTGTGCCTAAATAACGCCTCACATAGCCGCTAGCGTGGCTGTTAGACTCTTGGTCTTGTTCAAAGATCACAGTTTCAGACAATACACGAGAGGCACAAAATGGGGCTATGTAAAATCAAACATTTCCCAACAAGCAGAAAAACAAGGCATTTAACAAATTATCGGGCGTCAGCGTCTAACCGAGCGAGAGCCGAGCCAACATTGTGTGTGTAACTAAAAACTGTGCGGAGGCCGTGAGACATAGCGAGAAAAGAAAAAAATCTACAATTCAGAGCAGGTTTGGCATCGCCAGCTGGTCTATCTCTGCGTCTCTGGACTGAGTCATGCCTCACTATCAGCAGGACACACAACGACCAGGCCCCGTCTGCCTGCTACGGCGTATGTTACTACTCGGAGGAGCCAGGAGTATCTGCCTTACGGGGCCTCTGGGAGGTTACCTAATGTTACTGTAGCTATTTGTAGCATTTATAAGCTTCCACGCTGCCCTGGAACGGGAACCCGGTGTCCTTTAAGTATCAAAGCAGCTGTTTATGAGCAGCGAAAGAACAATAGGCTAACCCGTGAGTGACTTTTTAACCTTGGTCAGAGCATTTTTATTCAGCGTCGGATTAAATGTCGTTTTTATTGTAGCGGCATGTTTGGAAGCTCCTTTATTCCCTCTTTTGCTTAGTGCCTGTAAAAGCTTTAGATGCCAGCAGGGTCAGACGGGGCTGATGGGAAGGAAACACCTTGGTTATACAGAGTAGAAGTCGGAGCCTCTGGGCCGATCAGGGCACATGTTGGTCCCCTGCCATCGCCGGCGGTCGGGGTGTGGTCTCCTCTTCCCGAAAAAAAGTCCTGTCACACACTCTGTCTTGTTCCAGCTCATGCTTCGGTTTCCTGTCCGTGTCACTTAGTCACTTTCCTTTTTTATTCATCCTCACTTCCACACTTCTTTTTGTTCTGCCCCTTTAAACCATTCAACTTGTGTTTTGATTCCCCCTCTTATCACTCATCCTGTCATTACTGTTGTTCACCCGTTTCTGTATCTGCATCAAATCTCCATCTCTTCCAGCTCTGGGCCTCGATTACTAACTCCGTCTCTCTTTCTGTGTAGATGGGTTTGAGGTTTTGCTGTGAAATGTGTGGGTGGGGAGAAGAAAACGAGTCTTTTCTGTGCAGAAAAATGATAACCTATCATTTTTCAGTCTCGGTTCTCAGCCTGTCGAGATGGATTCGCTCCTAGCGGTGTCACCGAGTGTCTCTAGAAATGTTTTTTTATAGAGTCTTAAGGTCTCTGTGGGGCCATGCTGCGGGCACAACCCCGTGTCCTGCTCCTCTCACTGTCTCTATATCCCCATTAGGTTTCAGCTCCTCTCCCAATTTACCTGACGCCTCTCACCTTGCCACTTTGGAGCAGAGAACATTCTGTGCACGTTTGTCATCTTTCTTAGCCTGTCGAAGACAGACAGAGCAATTATGAAAAAAAATTGTAAGTGGCTCTCATACCCCTAAAACCGGGAAAAAAAAGAAAAATCGAAGCGAGGGGATTTTCAAGTTGCCACTTAGACATGTTACATCACCGAGAGATTTTAGATGACTTTGACACACGAGTCAAGCCCACAGAACTCCACTACCACTCTGTGATACAAGAACGGATAAATTATTTATATAATTCACAACAAACCAGCCTCATGTCTTCGATGTGGAAAAACAACTGAGTCTCTACTTTGGTTTTGTATTATTTCAGGTCAAGTTTAGTTTGTTTAGTTTAGTTAGTGCAAAGTGATCTAAATTATATACTGTAAGTATATGATATAATGAATGAAGGTTTGATTCCTTCTAGGGCTGTCAGTCGATTACAATATTTAATCATGATTAATCACATGATTATCCATAGTTAGTCATGATTAATCGCAAATTAACATTTTTTATCTGTTCAAAATGTACCTTAAAGGGAAATTTGTTAAGTATTTAATACTCTTATCCACATGGGAGTGGGCAAATATGCTGCTTTATGCAAATGCATGTATATTTGTATTATTGGAAAACAATTAACAACACAAAACAATGACCCATATTGCCCAGGTACTGCATTTAGCTTAAAACAATATGCTCAAATCATAACATGGCAAACTGCAGCCCAACAGGCAACAACAGCTGTCAGTGTGTCAGTGGGCTGACTTGACTATGACTTACCCCAAAACTGCATGTGATTATCATAAAGTGGGCATGTCTGTAAAGGGGAGACTCGTGGGTACCCATAGAACCCATTTTCATTCACATATCTTGAGGTCAGAGGTCAAGGGACCCCTTTGAACATGGCCATGAGTTTTTCCTCACCAAAATTTTTTTTGTAAATTTGAAGCGTTATTTAACCTCCTTCGCGACAAGCTAGTATGATATGGTACCAATGGATTCCTAAGGTTTTCTAGTTTCATGACGCCAGTATCTTCACTAGCTTCCAAACTGAGCTCCCCGCCACAACCTAAAAATCACAAGTAACGTTAATGCTTTAAAGAAATTAGTGGTGTTAAAATGAATTTGCGGTAACGCATTATAATTGTGTTAACTTTGACAGCCCTAATTCCTACAGCTATATATGAAAGCTCATTATCGCCAAGAAAAAAATGAAATAATTTGGTAAGCCAAAACCTTGACAGGCAAAGATACAGAACTGCTATGCAATTATTATTATGGATTTAGCGCATCAGGTGCGCCCTCTCTTGCGAATATTGCCACTCACTCGCCATGCAAACATCAGCAGTGGTGATGCTAGTCATCTCACATCTGCTGCAAATGAAATGCATGGAGATTTAAAAAAAAAAGAAAGAAAGAAAAAAAAGCTTGAATATTTGAGGTTGGGATAGCTTTTGCTACATCTTTGTCTGTGCATCAGATTACACGTAATTACACTTGCTATCATGTAAAGGGCTCAGTCTGGGATGAGTTTATGTACTGTGAGTTGAAATAAGGGATTAAAAGGAAAAGACAACATTACTTGTACATGTATATACACACACGCGCACTGTATATGGTCTGTAAAATGCTTGGCCTAATCTAATTTATACTCTTGTGTCTGATAGCATGCAGAATAAAAACAAACAGATGGACATCTTCAAAGTTAAATTCGGGGAAAATGATGACAAAGAAAAAAGCGATTAACTATTTCACATGTGGTTACGAGTAAGAGCATAACTGCCTACCAAGGGAAGCCTTTGGTGTAATTGCCAAAAGTAGAAGATTTGCTGGTAAATAACAGGTTGCCTTTCATCCAGTCTACTCCTGCAACAGCTTGCAGACGTTCATGGGGGGTGACCGTGCAAGGCGTGATGGGGGCTGCAGCCAAACGGCACAACGGGCTGAGCTCTGCGCACGGAGAGTTGCCAGCTCTTTTGCATTTGCTCTGAAGTTATGGGAGCTTTTGAAACCCTATAATGATGCCTTTGGCCGGGCTATGCTTTGTTTATGCCCAGCGGGAACTTGCTGAAAATGAGCATAGGCAGCCTTTTTAAAGGCGCACACAAAAGAACTGAACTTGCCAACATCAGATTAGTTCAGGACTACATATTTAGCATACATTCTCTGATTGGAGCAAACCTCCGTGAGGGGCGAAAAAGGACATGCTGTATAAAGTAGATTTCATGTTAACTACAAAAATGGGACAAAAGCGATCTGTCTCTTGCACAGAGGGAAGCATTGAGAGGTTGATATAAAGCCTTCAGGCCATGTGGGTTATGCTCGGAGAAGGAATGCATCACATGTGCACGTACTCACATATATATCCGAACCCCCAACCCACAAACACACACACATTTTGTAGGCAGAAAAACCGAAGAAAAATAGACTCCAATTTAATTAAGTTCCAGCAACAGCCGCAGGGGCACAAGTCGGAAATTTGACAATGGAATGTACACTTCTTTACAGATAAAATCTAGTCAATCTATACAGACGAGCAAACGATCTCCAGACACACACACAACCAAGGTCCACACTGTGCAGTACTATTTTGGATTTGACACAGATTGAAAGCATCTGAGAAATCCCAGTGGTAACAGTCTTTAGTGTGACCTTTTTGGTTTCTTTTGCTGGCATTTCAGTGATGGGCAACTTGTTACAGATGATAATTTAGCAGACCAGTGATTCTCAGGGGTATTTAACTTTAAGTAACCAAAGACCTTTAGCTTCTTTTATCAGGTTTGAGGTGTGCTAATTGGTGAAACCACCTGCTACAAACCGATATCGAACACAAACTGGGTGTTATTGGTGAAATATCATTCAGGTACTTCATAAAAGAGGTCTTTATAGGGTGAGAACGATCAACTTTGACAGTGCAAACTGCTGTGGTATGCATAACCCAGAAATCACCCATCAGGCGGTTCATTTCTAATTTCCTGAAACACATTTGATCATTATCTAATAAGAAACACTGCTGCATAAAAGTGTCATTATGATTGATGTCATAATGATGATTTAGCAGATCAGTGATCCTCAGGGGTATTTCACTTTAAGTAGTTTGCAACCAAAGACCTTTAGCGTCTTTTATCAGGTTTTGAGGTGTGCTAATTGGTGAAACCACCTGCTACAAACCGATTTCGAACACAAACTGGTGTTATTGGTGAAATATCATTCAGGTACTTCATAAAAGAGGTCTTTATATGGTGAGAATGATAAACTTTGACTTTTTCAAAGTGCAAACTCAGGCCTTTCATTTCTTATTTCCTGAAACACATTTGATCATTATCTAATAAGAAACACTGCTGCATAAAAGGGTCATTATGATTGATGTTCAGATCATGTCTGCTGTAAACAACAAAAACAGAGGATGCCAGTTCAGAGTACAATCTCATCCAACACATTTCACACATCCTAAACACTTTCTGTGCAGACTTGTGTGTGAAAGTAGTCCATGCATCCCTTTCCAGTCTCTCAAAAGTTCCTCTACATGGTCCTTCTCCATCAACTTTCTACATCTTTAAGCCCTTTTTCCTCAAGTCCTCTTTGGCTTCCCGTATCTGCTCCTGCAGCTCTCTGGACGCCTGGTCGCAGTCATTGAAGGTGGCCACCCTGTATCCCACCGTGGCCAGAGAGTAGCAGCCAAACGACACCAGCAGGTAGAGAGGCATCGGCCAGGCCACCTCTCTGTAGCTGTGAGGCAGTTTCAGGTCCAACAGGTCGAAGGAGACCAGAGCCCAGGCTGCGACCACCACCGACACACCCAACAGCCACTCCAGGAGTTTAGTCATGATAAGGATTTCAGGTGAGCAGCTGGAAGACAAACTTAGAAAGAGAAATGGTTGTTTTATTAGCTTAGCTTAGCTTTAGCACACACAAGTTGCACCTTTTGTTATCTATCTAGCTACATCACACGAATCACACACACAGGAAGTAGAAGACAGGAATAAAACAAGTCGTACAAAAGCAACTAAAGGAAACGAGTCATTCGTTTAAATAGCATTTAGTTCAATAAACAGGTTTTTAGGAGAAGTAATCCGCTGTGTTTACCTCCTCTCTCTAACGCCACCTCAGCTCAGCTCAGCTCAGCGCAGAGTTATGACGTAAAACCGTGACGCCTTGTGGGAAATGTAGTGAGTGCTGTGTTGCTGCAGAAATTCCAACAAATCTTTCTGAATTATTGATTAATTTGCTTTAATTGCTTCAATTAATTAATTTATTATTTATATATTATATTTATAATATATACGATACAATATAATATAGTAATATATATACAATTATATTTTTATATATTTATTTTATTAATTGTTTATTTTGTACATTTCTAAATTAAAATTCCTTATTCATAAGCACAAGTAGTTGTATTAAAAGATTAAATATTTAATATTATAAAGATTTAGATCTCAAATACAAACTTTGAGACCTATTAAAAACAAAGATTTTTTTTACCAACATGTATTGATAATTATTTTTTGAATCTTGAACTATTTAGCTATCCATTTACATATTTAGTAATTTATTTATGTTACTGTTGTTGTACTGAATTCATACTGTATTCTATATGTCCTGTTTTGTTGTAGATAATAATGCACTATACTTACTTTTTTAATAGTTGTGTATCACAGCTGTTACCCTGCACTATATTCAGTTTTAACAGTTTTCTTCATCTCCTTGTATTTTATATTTGGTATATATTTTTGTACTTTGTACTTTGCACTACTAACTTTTTTACTGCCTTTTTACTAACATGTTTTGCACTATGGAACTGTGATGCTGACAACTTGAATTTCCCTCAGGATCAATAAAGTTACTATCTATCTATCTATCTATCTAGCTGCTGTCCAGTATTTATAAAAGGAGTTTGAAGACAGTGGTCAGAAACATTCATTACTACATTCCCTCATTATACGTCTCAATAAATCTCAATCTATGTTTTTTATTAAAACGCTGCCCTGGACTGTTGTCTAATATATTAACAACACCAGCACCCTGTCAGCTGAGAGACAGAAAACAATTTGTTTCTACTAAGTCTATAATGAGGCCCCCTGTCAGGCTTTTAACACACATTAGACCCTTAACTGTTTCTCTGTGCCATCCTCTTAATTTAGAAAAGCCATTTTGAAAATGAGTTTACCATTAGTACTAGCTGAAAGCTATCCATAAATACTAATGTTGTTTCCAAAGCGAGGAATCCGACAACTATTTCATTAGGGGCCTCCGGGAGCGCACAGTTGTTTGATCTCTGTGTCTCTTTAGGTGCCGCGGGGCACGTCCGTCCATTCAGGGCGGTGAACTGTCCAGGTGCAGAGGGCACAGACGTCTCCAGGGTGAAATCAGGAGGAGTGGGAGATGTAAACATCATTCAGTTGGCTGGGGGAGAGGGACGCACTGAAGAGCCACTGAGAAATAAACATCATTCTTAGGGGGAAAATGGAGAGTTATTCTTAGTAGGGCGGTGTTTATGTTTGTCTGCACCAGTGTTAATAGTGTAAGTGACGATCCGCGCGTCTGCCAGAGGGGTAAAGCCTGTTTCTTCTGTTTATGGAGACTGTTATATGCAAGACTGGAAGATAGTCAGGGTTTATGTCTGTTTGCTGAAACATAAATCTTGAAATCCTGAAGTCAACAATTATCTTTCCAAGTCTGCAATGTAGTTCGAGGATGCTTTATCTTGTGAATGGCTTTGCGGCTTTGTATAACAGCCATGATGTATGCTGCCTAAATGTCTGCATGTTTATTGTGTTTGATTTTCCTTCAGGGAGCTGCAACTAATGATTACTTTCATCATTGATTCATACGGTGACTATGTTTTATTAAGATTTTGATCATTTCATAATTGAATCTGCAAAATCTCAGAAAAAAAGCATCCATTTGCCACTGCCCAAGGTAACATTTTCACATTCACAAAAACCCAACATACAAAGCCGCCGTCTGAATTCCGTTGCTCCTAAAGTAGTGTTATGGTACGTGTCCACAGGATTGCGTTGCGTTTCGAGAGACGAACCGCCATGTTGGCTGCTCCTCATTTGCATAAAGTTGAGGTTTAGGCTACTTTATGCAAATCAAAGGCATCCGGCGCACCTCGCCGCCTCTGGAAACTCCCGAAAAACTTTTAAACTAACTTTATTGATCTAAACTGAAGACAGATTCAGCAACTGCTTGGCATTTCTTGCCCAACATTTTTAGAAACACATTTCGGGGACCTATTTTTGTAATATACGAGAAAAAAGTTTACGAGCCGCCATGTTGGTTCCGGTTTGAAAGCTGGGAGCAGCAGCCCACGAGTGAAAGCGTTGGTTCAATAAAGTGCCTATGCCTAGTGGCAGCCCATCAAGTGTCCAATGCTGGGAAGCAAGGCGATCCCTCGCGTCCAAAAACGCCCCTGTGGACACGTACACGTCTGAGCGAGGCGAACGGCGTTACCACGGTTTTGCACTCTGCGGCTCACGTTACCGCAGTCTTAGAAAGGGAGGAGTGAGCGGAGGGGTACTCAGTTGGTTGCAATTTGCAACCACGCCACTAGATGCCGCCAAATCCTACACACCATACTTTTAATATTCAGTAAATCCTATAATAACCTAAAGCCTTTATGCACATTTGTCTGTAAAATAAATATAATGTTAAAAATTAAAAGGTGGAGACTCAAAGAAATCTTCAGAATCAAATCTATTTATGAATTAGACCCTGTGTTGGTGCAGCAAAACCAGCCTGGAGCTACCTGCTACACTTATTAAGATGTGATATGATACCTATCAGACTGTGAAGGCCAGGTTACTCCATTGCATCGATGAAATAAACTGAATCCAGGTGTGACTACCCATGAAATGATGCATCATTACATACATCATGGCGTGTGCTGTGCTGTGTCCTGCCTGCGATGCATCGGTATGAGCAGCAGCAGTGTGAGCGTGTGTGCGACGCTCAGTGGGAACGGTTGGAGCTGGCTTTTCTCAGTGTGTCTCCCTGCTGCCAGCTCTTGTTCCGTTCCAGTACTCAGGAAACCTGCGCTCCAGCCGAGAAGGCCTGGCAGACACAACATAACAGCCTGTGAGCGGGAGGGGCATTGAAACAGAGAGAATGAGAGACGTAAAGAAAGAGAGAGAGAGAGAAAGGAGGGGGTACATGTAGAGTGAGACAGAAAAGGAGACAGGGATGCGAGAGAGGGGTGAAGCAGTGGCAGCAGTTACTTTCGATAAAGAACCAGAAAAGAGGGGGGGTAGGGGGGGATTTCATAGCTGACAGGGCAAGAGCGAGAAAGCTGAGAGGGCCAGGAATGAAAAGAAAGGGTGGCTGAGTATGTGGACGAAAGAGGAGAGGGCAACAGAGAGAAGAGGAGAGGAGGGAGCAGACAGGGGAGAGAGGTTTAGACAGTGGGGGGGGGGGGGTGAAATCAGGGGATTTGCAGGTGCAGCTTGAACAACCAATGACCTTAATGGTGCATTAAATCCAGCTGTTGCTTATCCAGACTTTTCTTCAATCCCCCTAACACCTTCGACTGCGCAATAGACTGCATGCAGCACCTCGGTTCCCACAATGGGGAGAGAGTATAGCAGCGTAGGCTGAAGGAATGAGGAAAAAAAAAAAAAAAAAGCCCGAAGAGACGGCGTTGCGATGGCAGAGGAGACACTTGATCCTCAAGTGCAGGAATGGGAGTGACTGTGTGACTCCGAGAGCAAAAGATAAGACGCATAGATAAAACAGGAAAAGTGGTAATGCAGAGTTGTGTTGACTTTATCTCTCTGGCTTTGTCAATATTAGTAGAGTGAAAGGTCCAGATAAGAATGTGTGCTACTATAGAGCTATATAGGGATCAAGATTTGGCTAGATAATAATTGTGTAATAAAAAATTGTGTGAAGCAAGAGCTGGAGAGGCTGAGAAAACCAGGCAGAAGGAGAGAGAGAGAGAGTGTACTGTCAAAGTGCTGTTTAAGATAACAATAGAGCTTGGACTCAATAACAGGAACCCTCTGTTTCCTGAGCTGGAGACCGTAGCTGTGTGTTATGTTGTCATTAGATGTGTGTGTGTGTAGATGTGTTTGGGAAAAGGAAAGAGTGACTAAAAGTGCGTCACGATGTCCACACTAGTGGAGGAGACAGAAGTGATGCTTGTCTGGTACTCTGAGCACGGAGAGGAGAAGTGAGCCTGGTAAAACCAGACAAAATCTTCAAAGGTTATGCTATGAAATTTTGGTCAGGAAAGAAATGAAATTGACTGCAGCTAAATGCCAGACCAATCAGCAAACTATGAGGGCTGGTTTAAGTGAAGAGGCAACCTCTCAAAAATGTGTTCAAACTAGGCATTGTTGATTTAAAATGAAGCATTATTTCACAAAGGCATTTCTTACCTCAAACACACAGTCTGACACTGATTGATTTGGGAGGAACTTTATAATGTAACCACAAGAAATCCCATGATTTCCTATTTCAAAAATCCGAAGAATTGACCAGTAACAGATCTCCTTTCAAGTCTTTTGGCGCCAATTCCAAGTCTGTCAAATCGTATAATTTTCTCAACATTTTCTTCAGCCATTCTTGGTTTGAGAAATGATGAAAGTTATGTTAAAAGCCTTCATTTTGTCAGACATAATAGTTTAAAACAACGACTAGTTTCAACCTCATGTGGTCGTCACCAGGCAGATAAATAATGCAGAAGGCTCCACAACTAATGCATGTCTATAGGTCTTGTGTGTGCATGTGTGTATTTCAAGCCTATGTGTGTGTGAGTGATGAATAATAACAACCAAGTGTAAAAATAAAATTTCCCCAATAATGGATTAAACAGTGTGTAGCATTTAGGGGGATCTATTGGCAGGAATGGAATATAATAAGTATTTTTTCTTTATTGTATAATCACCTGAAAATATGAATCGTTTTGTTTTCGTTACCTTAGAATGAGCCGTTTATATCTACACACAGAGCGAGTCCTCTTCACGGAGCCTGCCGCCATGTTTCTACCGTAGCCCAGAACGAACAAACCGAACAAGGGCTCTAGATAGGGACATTCGCGTCTGCAACCTCACCGTTGCACCAGATCCTACAAACTGCACCTTTAATACAGTACTTCTTACTTCTTCTATAGACAATACACCATAAATATCATTCCATCGCATAATGAAATGCCCAACAAATATAGCTATCATTATGATATTAAATATCAATATCATGAAAAAGTTTATCAGGTCTGTGAATGCTGAACATGAAAATGACACTGCGTTTGACCATTTTCCCTTCAAAGCTGTGTTAAAAGTGCCTTTTTACATTACTGAGAACTGGCCTAATATTAGCTTATGCATAATTAAAGCTATTCTTCAAAAACATTTTTGTTATACTTGTTGAAATTTTCATTACATCCCGAAAGCAATCAATAAATCAAATGTCCTGACAAACAAAAGCAAAAAAATCTGGTATCTGTGGCTGTCGCAGGACTGTAATAAACCGTCCAAAAATCTCATTCGGCCTGAATGTACAGTAATGATTGGATGGGCTGCCTGCCTGTCTACCTGCGTGCACTCTGCCCGTGCACTCAATGTGCGTCATCGGAGTCTTTCACACATTGCTAGCTTGACAGCTGTGAGTACTAACAATAGCCATGTCGTTGTTTACATTCATTATGATATGTTCATGTTCATAATGATAATTTTGGGGGAGTGACTTTGGAGGGAGGCCTGAAGGGACGGACTGTCAGTGTTGCCAACTTTGTGACTTTTGTGCTAGATTTAGGGACTTTTGGAGCTAGTGTTGCTAGCTACTGTCATTGGAAGGGCAAAACTGGGCTCGGTTTTTCAATTGGATAATTTTTTCAATTTAGCGTACTCTTGCTAGTTTCTCAATATAACCGACCTTAGCTTTAAATATGCCCATCTTACATAATTGTACAGGATGTGGAGCTATGCCAGGTCTGCCTGCTGCTGTCTGCTGATTTTACCTCATCAAATCTTTGCTCTCTTTGCTTGTCTCAAGTCAAGTCTGAATTAAGTCAAGCCTCAAGTGTTGATTTTTGTGACTTACAACTGGTCTGACAGTCTCATGTCTCAAGCTTTGACTAGTGATAGCCCAGGCAGTGAGTTGTTTGTTCTCCCAATCAAGGGTTGCGTTTGTGTCGTCTCCTTGAACAAGAGCACTTCTCAATGCCTCATTGTTCTTCCAACTTGAAATGTCACCTGCCCCTTTTGTTCCTGGACAGAGCACGTTGAGTGAAGCAGAGTTGGTGGGATGACTTTACAAGAGGCTCCTCAGACAGGCGAGGTGACCACGAATCAAAGTAGACGCATCGGGGGTTGAGAGCCCCGTGATACCGCTCATCAGGGGTCCCGAATTCGAAGCAGGGCTGCTGCAAAGTTTTGACGTTGATAAGCAAGCTGCTGGTAAACATCCTTGAGTCAAGATCATTTACTGACAGGGAGAGTCTGCATTAAATTGCTGAGATAATAGTTGCGAGACCCCTGTGCTACTTAGGGCCTACTTAATGAAGTCTTGGGCTACTCAAGTGGGGTGCTAAGGTCAGAGTTTGGTCAAGTGTGACCAGTCTGAACCATGTGAGAATAGCACTTGTCCTGCCCTCCGTGCCCCCGAGTAAAGACACGCACCTGTTTCGACTGCTGCTGTGACGGCCGCAGTGAAACAACGGAGGAATGCGCCCCCCGCCGCCCCACCACCACACACACCCTCCACGCTCTAAATGCTGTCCTAATGAATCTCATCACACGGCCTGTGTTTGTCCTACTAGTGCTTTGTTTGTTGACCTTTATAAGACGTCATTACTTATTATCTTCATGGGTTGTGTAATTCTGCCCCATAACACAACCCCCTCAACCACGTCCACGGCCCACAATGAGTGTGTGTGTGTGTGTGTGTGTCTGATCAAATGCTTCTTGTCAGTGTAACAGCCATTAACAATGAACAACGGGCATAAGCTTGATGATGTCTCTCCCTCCTCCCTCCCTCTATCCATCCTCTCCTCTCGCCCTGGAACACAATGTCCTTTAGCATTACCATTATTGACAGTGGAACTAATTGGCACATGGTTATGGAAGTTTCCCCTGGGCCATTTTAAATTGGACTGCACAATTTCCCTCAACATCTGATAGTAGGAGAGTCTGCGCACGGGACCTGGGGAGGTATTGATTATAAATGTATTAATGTGGGTCATGGACTGTGTGCTCAGCGAGGGGCGGACGATGTAGGGCTACATGTCTAGACTGCCGCAAACCGACTTCATCTTGTGTGTACATAATGGATGGTAATGGGAGGAAGAGTATCTGCTCACACTACATTGGTTTCCTCTGATAAATGTGTTGCACCCAGGTGTTAGGGAGAAGTAGTTACTGTATAGGTGAATGTGATTGCAGCTGTGAACCATCAGGAACATATCTCTTGCCAATACCACATTGATTTCAGGGCAGACACTGCGAACTTTATCGCCTCATTTCACTGATGTAATTAAGGGGGCTCTGGAGAAACTGGGGCGTGCATTAGATAGCCTAAACATGCCAAACTGAACATGAAGTTACATAGAAAAACTCATTAAGTCCAGTCGATGGATGTTGAGCATCACTGCCTGCATACAATACATTGCCTTTGGTGTCTCATTATGCAGACGATAATGTCCTTTCTTGCTCCCCCACATTAGGTTCGGCGTCCAGGACCGAAGTCGTGTTGCTTCGCATGATCAGAGAAATGAAGCTGGTTCAGTCATCTGGGCGCACGTCAATATGCTGTTGATTGATTCTACACACTAATTACAGTGCAGCTTGCGTTTAAACAAGCCACAGAGTTGAATGATCGTGCAGTATGTCACGTATCGTCAATAACCGCCACTTGAAAGGCTCAGCCACTTCTGCAATTACAGATCCGTTTTGGAATTGGAATCACACAAATACACTGTACATTTTGTCGATGCCGTCCTGGCTGTCATTGACTTTATGTTGGAAACGCAAAAGGTCAAGGATTCCAGGATTATGGATTTGTGGTGGGCGGCGGGTAATACACTGAAAGCTGATTGTGGCCGCCTCAGGCAGACGTGGCTGTCTGTCAGTGCCCGTAAATGAAGTTGATTAGGGGAGACTGCTTCTCTGTGGTCCCGTCTATCTCCTGCTCTGGACACTAGCCATATTGTCCCCTCCCCCCCCCCACCGTCTCGCTCGTTCAACCCAAAGACTGCGACTGCTTGACCTCTCCAAGATCTGACCCTTGCTGCTCCCCCAGGCACCTGCCAACCTTTCACCCCTTCACTGGGAGAGCATCTGGAAGGTGAGGAGGGACAGACGAGGAGGCCAGGGTGGGCTGTTGTGAAGTATTGACATGGTGACAGATAGGACTGTGGAGTTGTCAGACTTCAGAGAGATGCTCATCAGACTGTTTTTCTCTTTTCCCAGATCGAATACCCACTACCCCTCCTCAGCCTCATGTTCTGTGTCGGTATCCGTTGTTACATGTCTGCCTCTTTTTCTGTCTGTTTCTTTCTTTATTTCCCTGTCTGCGTTTTATTTCCTTCTTTAACTGTACACACAGATCATGCAGGCTATGATGTATGCACAGCTGGTCTTGACAGAGCCGTCCAGGAAACGTGTGGTTTACAGATCCCCTGTTGACACACTGATTTGACTCGCCTTTCACTTTTCAGAGACCTGGAACTTGAACAGTGCAGGGGCTATTGAGGTTCGACTCAGCATGTTTGACCACGGTGGAAAAACACTCAAAATATGCTGCGTCCTGACTGACAGACTCGCTGAATGGAGTTGTCACATAGTATATAAAGCTCAATCAAAATCACGGTTTCTGACCACACGTGCAATGGCCCCACACCTGCTCACACCATTTGTTACAAAGAATTTTGTATCATTAGTCTCGCTAAAATGCTATTCCACACCTCGGTTTTATGGAAACAATAATATCCTATAGGTACAGGCGGAGTGTAAAGACATATATCTGAAGTTACGCCAACCTTAAAGTTACACTTTAGGGCCAAAAGCAAGGTAATATAGTTTGGTCCACTTCACACTCGTGATCCAAAAGACAGATTTTAATGGTTCAAACCAGTGAACCGTTACTCTGGGTTCAGAATGAAATCGTTTATGAAGGATTAGATCCCCACGTTTCACACTGTAGTTAAACCTGCAAAAAATATTTTTTTTTGGCCACTTGGAGGCAAGGGGAACACAACATCAACGTATCATGACCTTTTTAAAGGGTAACTTCGGTATTTTTCAACCTGGACCCTATTATAGAAAGGAAACAAAAACGAAAAATAAAATGTTTTTCTTTACCTTCCGCTTGATCCTGTCTGTTTGTTTGTCAGCGTAGCTTAGTGTTATCTAAAAGATTTTCAATGTCATTGCGGAATATTTAGATGATTTCAATGAGGATTTGATGCAAGATTTCAGAACGAGACATGCAAACAGACATACTTTACCGTAAGGTAAGGAAAAGCATCTTATTTCTCTGTAGGGTCCTTACCACAATGTTGACAGACACTTATGATAACAATCTGAGCCTGACAGTGGCAAAAACAAGCACTTTCAGTGGACGTTGACAGTGAGGAATTGCCCCGAACGATTACATTGCAGCTCGTTTAGCGGCTGCCGGCTGCAGTGCTCTCGCTCGATACTGGACCAATTTCAAAAATTGTCGTCCCCATTAGTGACTTAGACACAAAAACATGGGAAAATAGGGTCCAGGTTGAAAAATACCAAAGTTACTCTTCATGTTGAACACATCCAGAAGTTACAGGAAAACATCATCATTCGTTTGGAGTCATGTTAAGAATTTAAATTCAATAGTCACTCTCTTTTAGCTCTGTTTTTGGTCTCTACCTACTCCTGAGGCAAATATCTGAAATATATTTATACCACTCTCATATCTGTTAAGTAAAATACGGTTAGCTTAGCATAAAGACTGGGGAAAACAGCCAGGAGTAGTGAAATAGCTTGGTACTTTGGCTTTTGTATCGATTAAACAAACAAGATTTTTCGACGGGTAGATTACTAAACTTTAGAAGTGTTGGTAAGCTAGCTTTTTCCCCATTTACAGCCTTTATACTAAGCTAAGCTACCCAGCTGCAGGCTGTAGCCTTCTATTTAATCAACTCGTCACCTATTGACGCTTTGTCAGACCCATCCGCGTCACTTTTTCCGTCGCACTAAACATGTGCTTAACGACCTCTCGGCATCACTTTTTGGTCGCAGTAAACACGTTCCTAACGTTGTGAATTAAACAAAAACACTTTCTTAGGATTAGCCAACAAAACCACTTAGTTAGGTCTAGGAAAAAACAACATAGTTGGGTTTAGAATTACTATGTTTTTACAGTGAAAATGTGGCTTGACGTTGTGAACACAGGACACAAAAGTACAGCTGATTGTAAAGTGAAATGTAACGCTCAGGACACGAACAGCGGTCTCCTGGATGAACGCCTTGTGTTTGTTGGGCCCATCCGCCTCCTCTCCCGCCCACCCTGCGTGTCTTTATCGCTCTTTAAACTACATCACCACAGCACTTTACCTGTGCGTTTACTGTTGCTGCGGATGGATTTACATTGCAGTTAACGGAAAGCCTGTTGCATCTCCTACCGCTGCAAAAGGGTGTCTTGTGCGGCAGTATCAAACGCCGACGGCCGTGACAAAGGCATCAATCTTCTCATCTAACTCTTAGCACGAAAGCGAACAAGCGTATTTCTTAAAATGTCGAACTATTCCTGTAACGAGCCCTTGGTGGCACATAGCACTCTTAATTGTCCAATTGTGCACCGTATGCAGTTTGATTTATGCAATAAGCTACACAAGCATTTCATAATACTCATTGCATCATTAAACAGAGAAAACAAAGTGTAGTACACAAATCCAATACAGGAGGATCCTTGCCACTGGAGTGTAAATGTTAAACTGAATTAGCCCTGTGTCTTCTGTCAGTGCACTAGGTTACAGTATGTGGCCATATGGGCTCCGTCTAGCATTACTGTCACCCCTCATTTATTACAGTGAGGGAAGATGGCCCCGCTACGCCCCTCAAATCCTCTTAGCCAACATTTAGCTGATTGATTTTTCCCCCCCTTCTACGTCCTATTCAGATTATCAATGAGATAAAAGCAGGAAGTTGTGTATTATTAATGCTGTCCAGTCTCATGGGTGGATGGACGGACGGGACGGAGAAAGAGGAACATAAATGTTTCAGCAGTAGCCACGTCTGGAAGAATAATATCAGGGCGACGTTATTGAATTTAAAGGCAGAGCAAACCGAGTGAAAGAAATGAGTGACGTGAGCGTGATTCAATCCCTTTGGCGAAATGACCTGTTTAAGAGTGGTCACCTCTTGTGAGTGCAATGTAGAGGGTTTGTGCTTATGGAGATTAATAATTAATGTAGTCCACAGCTATAAAGTGTAGCTGTCATAAACTGAGCTTGCAGCAGAAACACATTATGTATTATTTTATTTCACCCCCTGCCTACTTAATTCCTAATGCAGGCCTCCACCACCGAGATCCACGATAATGGTTTTGATTTAGCAGAATAGTTTCAAGCAGGTTCTCCCATAAACAACGAATTCCACTCCAGGCTATAGAAACCACATAGAGAGCTCAACAAACAAATCAGGTCTTTTGAACATGTGGTGTAGCTTCATGTTGTTTAAGACAGTTGGGTTAGCGGATTCCAACAGACTTTGTCCTGCGTGTTCTCCAGATGGCACCGCACACTGTCTCTCCCAGATTGCACATATAGCTCTTAGATCCTTCATGAATTCAGATGCTTCCACCCACCCCCCATCCTCTCCCACTGAACTATACTAAATGATGATCATGGAGATTATGTATTGGTAATTCCTGCCAGGTCTTTAAAAGAATGCCCATGCTGTGCGCTTAATACTCGGCGGAGGGATTATGCGGACCCCTACATGTGGTGTTGTGGCTGCATACCTCCAGTCAGACTAAACCCAATCTGTTACAGATTTGGACTAAAGAAGAGAGGTGCAGCAAGCTCAAAGGGGGGCGGATGGGTGGAGGGCTGTGCTGTATTCATGCTTTACAGTACATTCCACTTCTTCTATATCATAGGGGATCAGAGCTAAATCTCCCTTTGGAGGCAGTATTTTTTATCTGTGTGTATTAGGACGTTAAAAAAAAAAACCCTTGGCTTGTGTCACGGCTGTGCGCTCTGCTTTATAATTTCTTTTTCTTCTCGATTCTCTCTTTTTTTTTTCCTCTACATTTTTTATTTTCCCTTTGTGGTCGAGGCAAACCCAAATCCCCCTACAGTTTCCCCTTGAACGTCGGTCCAATTAAACACACATGTGGATTTTCATATTGAAGCTCATAAAAGGTAAACGCCAGCGATTTACATTACATTTACATAAGGAATGCTAAGTACCCACACATGTGAGGTGTTAATATCTCTATCAAAAGCAGATGGTCATCACTATTCATTTATCCAAGGTGTTTCATTGAGCAAGAATCTCTCTCAGTCAGGCACCGGTCTGCTTCCTATTTTATATTGTGATTAGCCAATAGGTGGCGTCCTTTGCACTTTCTAAAACTAGACTCATGTTGTACTCCGTATATCAGAGGTCATGTAGGTCTAAAGTATTTTATGTCTGCTGTTATGTGAACTTTTTATTGCATGTGTGTAAACAGTAAAGTTTGATTCATGGTAACACATAAACCTATATATACATATAAGACATTTGGCAGGAAATGCTTTTCTGTAGAGTTCAAAACTTGGCATGAATTTTGTCCAGATCGGCCAACATGTGTTAAGGTTTGTAATTTATTATCATGGCTATCAGTGGCAATCAATCAAAAGTGTGGCAATGCATATATGGTTATAGTTAATATATATCTTGTCAGTGATTCTAAATTCTCCCCCTTTATTTTAACCCATTTGTGCCCGCAACTGAAAAGTGTTCTCTGGGCTTACCTAAAGCACAAATGTGAAGAACTTTTCAAAATCAGTCAAACCGTGAGTTTTTCTTATAATACTATATCTAGTCTTTGGACACATGTGACTACTGTTTTTGCAATAGATTCCATTATATTTTAGGAAGAAACAGTAGACCTAAGACTAAATATAGTATGATAAGAAACTCAGAAAATCTCAGAAACTAAGGAGAACAATCAAGTATTTGGTATCTATGCACTCATAACAAGTTGAATATCAAAATTACACTCACCTATGCAGTGTAAAAAATATTTTATTTGGAAAACACAATGTTAGTGTTTTTCCTTATTTTTCAAAAATCTGTTAAAAGTGTGATTTTTTTTGTTGCACCATTAGATACTTGTCCAAAGTATGTTCTTACCAAATTTCAAGACTTTTGACCAATCAGAACAGATGATGTGGCATTTTTCCTTATCATACCAAGTGTAGTCTTTGGGCACAAATGGGTTATATAATATAATGTTATTGTCTCATAGCATCTTGTATATCATACACAGTACCTTTCAAAAAGAGTAAATAAAAAATTCACCTTAAGCAAAGCCAGAAACGGTAGTTAACTGGGAGCAAAAAAGGCCGGTGATATATACTTCTATAAAAGTAACAGATCCATAAAAGCAAACCCGCAACAGATTTAGTTGGAGATTTGGGAAATTATGCCTATATTTCCATTTTCCAATTTTTAATGGCACATTTCAAAATATATGCTTGACAATATAATATAGGGCTATTTGTATGGAAAATGGGTCCAATTATTCCTCTTTCCAAATGTAAATATTCTAACCATTACAAGAGCTGCAGTGTGTTGAGAGGTTGGGGATATCTCTGGTGTTCTACAATGTCTTGCTGCACTCTAGTGGTGAAACAGTGAACATTCATCCTCTCAGAGAAGCAGGTAATTGAGCAGGGATTTGAATTAAACAGAAACGACAACAAAAGGAAACAGAAGGTGTTTTTGTAATTTAAACAATTTGCATTTATTCAGCATTTATTTCCTTAATCCATTTTTTTCTTTTGCAAATATTCTGCCAGCAGGTGAAGTTTACATGGATTTAATCTGCTAATCGTTTCATAAGAAGCGCTGCTCATTAACTTACAATCAAGCAAAGGTTGCAAAAACAAAAAAAAAATCAGAAGTATTGCTTGCGAAAAAAAAACAACTTTTTTACCGTCAGCCAATGAATCAATGCTGTTATCAGTCAAACCACACACGCACCCATGCGCATAGGGACGCAAACACACTCATGCACACACACACACACACGCACACACGCATCATTTGAAATACAAAACTGCACAAACAGAACGGCGGAAACTAGTGATTAGCTGTGCAGCAGAGGTATAATTGGAGCTTCTAATTACAGTATCGCCTCATTGTTCCTCTCTATCTCTAATTTACCACATTTACATCCCAGAAAAACACTTTGGTTGGGGATCATAACGGGTGAAATCTGTGTGGTTAAACACAAGTTTAGTTATAGATGCAATAAAATAGTCGTGGCCTTTTTTCTTCTTTTTTTTTTTTTTTACATAGTGTTCATATCTCTAAAACATAAGCTTTTAACATTCAGGGCATGAAATAACAGAGTAAAAGCTTCTACAGGAAGGACGACATTGTGTGCTGCTGTATCTACATAGCTTTATAAATGTATGCAATATAGCCTGGCTACAAGCATCAAAGATATAATTAAGTGCCGGATGTACCAAACACTACTTAAGCAATAACTCTTGCAAAACTGCATATAACAAAAATGTAAGAAACTTAATTACATTGCATATTTGTTGCTATAGAAACATTTTCTTATACAAAGAAAATTAAATACAAAACAAAAATCGCTGAGATGTCTAACTTTTCGCTCTAGCTGAGTAAATACTTCACAATTACCAATTACATTCCAAATTTTACCATAAGACCTCAGATCAGTTGTTGTTTAAATTCGAGCCTCTGGGTTGGATGGTTACCCTCCGGACCGGAGTCTGATCTGCGTTGCGATTGGCCACCAGCTCCTGCAGCTGCAAAGCCCCTCCGCCAATGAAACAGAAAGCCGGGCACACGGGGCCGGAGCAATCCACGTGACCTTCCCACAAAGGTCGGAGGGAGTGGGCGTCGTAGAAGGTGACGCGACCCTTCTCAAAGTCAAGGCACACGCCGAGCCGGGGCGGCAGCGGGTAGGTGAGGCCCGTGGGCGAGGAGGGGCCGTTGCCGTTGGTGATGGGGTCTCGGATGCCGTTCCCGTGGCTGCTGTGGTGGTGTTGGTTGTGGTGTTGGTAGTTGTGCTGGGGCAGGTAGATCTTACCCATCCCCATAGTGAGGAAGCAGAATGGCGGAGCGGAGTCCAGAGCGTCCTCTGCTCCGCTGTCATGACCACTGTCTGGGTCGTAGCTGGAGACAAAATAATCATTATGAGTGAGTCATCTGCTTATTTTTTATCTATTATTACCCACCGTGGCAGATGAAATATTCAGATCTTTTACTTAAATAGAAGTACCTATACAACAATGTAAAAAAAAGTAAGAAGTTCTGCATTCAAAATCCTACTTATGCAAATTCACAGAAGTATTATCAGCAAAATGTACTTAAAGTATCAAAACTAAAAGTATTCGTTCTGCAAAACGACCCCTGCAACTTATTATATTATTTATTACATATTATATTATATGTATTATTATATAAGACATTATGTGATTGGTAAAACTGATGCATCAATGTGTAAGCACTACTTTTTATATTTGTAGCTGGTCGAGGTAGAGATTTGGACTGAATCTTTGGGCCACAAATGAAACCATCTGAAAAGTTTGGAGGGGAAATCACTCTTCGGTGGAACTGCTATAACAACTAATAAACATCTGAAATGTGACAAGGAACTCCACCCAGACAGTTTTTTTGTAAGGAGCCACAAGCCAAAAGGGCGGGGAAGCATTGGCTTCATCTTTAACAATAAATTGAAATGTCACATTCTGCCTCTCTGTCCCTCCAGCCACATTACCACTCCCTCAGACCCATTCACTGCCAATCTCTTCCTGTTTACCAGATGCTCTCTGTATTTTTTCTCCTGTCCAAGTCACCTGACCATACTTACTTGCCAACATCCTTGGTCGTGTCTAGAGGGTAACCCACAAGTTGCATAAACATGCAAAAACTACTACTACTTTTGCAACTTGTGGGTTACCCTCTAGACATGACTCACCTCCTCACCTGCTTCCCGCTTCCCGCTTCCCGCTTCCCCCCAGTAGTACATGCTGTATACCAGTTAATTTCCACTAGTATGCTGCCAGATCATCAAAGTTGCCATATGCCTCTCGCCTTTGCTCACCATCCTCTGTCATCTGAAATCTGTTACCTGCATGTTTTTGAACCCTGCTTGATCTTTTTGGACTTTAGATTGTCTGCCTCCCCGTTTGGAATTGTTTCCTGTTTGGACTGCCTTCCCTGTTATTTTCAATTTCCTGAACTGCGTGTTTTGTCTGCATTTGGGTCCTATCCCTGTTGCCTCGTACTCACCTGTATCTCAACTGTAACAAAATTGTATTTAATCTTTTATGTAAAATCTGAATCTGAAAAGCAACAAGCAACTAGAGCTAACAGCTAAATGTAAAAAGCAGACTATTTCCCCGACATGTAGTGGACAAATAGAAATACCCAAGTAAAGTGTCATAAAATTGTACATAAGTGCAGTGCTTGATTAAATGTACGTTACTTGCCACCTCTGATTGCATACTATTTCTTCTAATTTTGTCTGATAATTTCCACGTCATATTCCAGCTACTCACCGGGGACTGGCCATGTCTTGTGGAAGGTGAAACCACTCCTGCAGTTTAGATTCCAGACCGACTCCCACCTGTTCAAAAAAGCAATTTATTTGTAATTAACTCAAATCTTCACATAAACGATTGATCTAGTTCTCTCTTTCATCATTTGATTATTTTAAGTGAAGCAGAAAAACAAACATCTTTACGAGATAATAATCTTTTCTCTGGTGATTATTTCTTGAAAAAATAATGTGGTAAGCCTCACATCTGTAATCACCATGTAAACCCACACAGTCCTGATGAAGCAGATCAGCTGAGTGTTAAATTCTTAAAAAATAATACCGAAGATATTTTGTTTAAAACTTTAACTATGATTGTTGCTTATTAAGTCAGATATATTGATCATTATCGAGAAAAACTCTAAACCAAGCCTCCTTCATACTGGGCCGTATCATAGACTGTATATAAAGATGGACGACATGACAGCTCCCCAAAAGTGAACCCAACACACCTTGAGCCCCCTGGTGGCTGGCTGCAGTATATGTCATAAATCCCGCCCCCGCCATGTTAGCAGATGGGACATGGGCCAAACTAAAAAGTCAAAGTACACGTCAAATACATTTTTCTGAAAGATGGTTTCACTTTTTATCACGCTGGTGTATGTTCAAGTGTTTATTTTTCTTATAAATTTGGTTGTAATGAGTTATTTGATGCTATAAAAAGGAGGTGAGACGTCATGATTGACAGCTGCTCTGAGTGAAGTAGTCGCAGCCGGAGGCTTGGGAAATGTACGACAGAGGAGATGTCACTTTAACTTTCCATAACCAAGTCTGTGTAATAGAACATGTCAATTTGATCATAAATGTAGTTATACAGATATTATGTTTAGTTGCTGTAGCCAAACAGCTACCGTGGTGCTAACGTAGCAGTTAGGTGACTCACGCTAACAAGCTGCGGCCGTTCTTGGCTCGGGCGGGTGTGTGGGCAGGACCGCGATACCGCGGCTCCGGCTCCCCGATCACTACTGTGCAGACTCTGGCTCCAAATGACGTCAACATCTCAAGATGGCAGCTTCCTTATCTAGGATATTTTGGCTTCACTTTTGTACAGCGGGAGGAAATGGAGACGCGTCGTCCATCTATATATACAGTCTTTGGGCCGTATGCACTAATAGTGTGTAGAATGCACAACTAGAATTGACTTACCTTCACTAGGTAAGACCCAGGCTCCACTGAGCATGCCCAGTAGTGTCGGCCCTGTGTGATAGCCACATCCCCCACCAGGAGGTCTGAGGTCAGGTGACAGGAAGTGAGGGCGTTGTCAGCGGCCTGCAGCAGGGAGAGACCGGGGACGCTCCGAGCACAGCGCTGCTCTTTACTGACCACCAGCCGGTCGGCATGGAGACCCCAGCGAGAGTCCAGGTAGAAGTTGAGCACTGGGAGGAGACGGGGAAAGAGGACACGGCAGAGGAAAAAGGAAAGGGAGGTTGAGAGGAAGTAGACGTGAGAGGAGAGGGAAGACAAAGAGACAGGTGCATTCAAAAATGACATATAGAGGTTTTAGTAGCCGTTTGGGAGGCGACAGAGGGGAGAGTGGTACGGATTTACAGTCCGAAAGCAGCAAGGAGAAGAGAAACGAGGAGAATACGAAGCAATTGAGAGGAGAGACTATAGGGGGAGAGGAACAGAGAGCAGGCATGCACCTCCTCCCAGCAGCACTGGAAGAGAAAAGGACGCTCATCTATATATTGATGACTCAGGGAGTAAAATACAGAAGGTATCACAAAGAAGCTCTGGCTGTGGGGAGTGCAGATTTTTCCAAAGGAAGTACAGTTTTACAGCGGGAACATATACGCATTAGCAGGAAGGAAAAACAGCCTACGGGGGACACAAGGAAGTCACCAATCACTCAACTCGACCAATAAAAAGCCCCGGATCTGAATCCGATCCATGTTGTTAAGCCTCGCGTCTTAACAAACTGCAAACCTCATCAGCGCTGGGACAGATCTCGTTATAGGAGGTAGCGTGGGAGGCGGAGGGGTGAGCGGGTGTTTGGATGGGGATGGAAGAACAGAGGATGCATGGGATGACCACAAAGAGAAAGAGGAGACGAGTATGGGGGTACAGAGGGGTGGTCAGGAGACATGAATGCACTTCTTACGTTCCGTAGGAGGCATGTAGTTTGGCGGCGTGGAAAGAGCGCAGAAGAAGATGACAAGTACAAAGCTGTGAAATGGAAATATTACATGAGAGAAAGATGAAGTAATAAAGTGAGGATGTGGTGACAGTGGAGGAAATTGGAAAAAAAAGAAGAAGATGGGAATGGAAAGAAAAGAAAGAGAATGAATTATTAACTGCTCATCATGGTAACCATCCCATATGCTTTTAAATAATAGCAGGTGTGAAGAGATGAATGGCTCCTGGGTGACAGCAACTACAGCTTGCTGTGTGGATATAATGAGATTTTTTTGTAGCTGCCATACATTGTCACGGATTTAAGTGGCTATAAGTCATTAACCAAAAATAGTAGAAAGACTCTTGCATAGTAGGGTGGAAGATACAAAAAGAAATGTATAAAAGAAACACATTCTGGACACCTAATGCAGGTGGGGGATGATCCTTCTGACATCCTCTTTTTTTTAGCACGGAGCAAGTTAAAGCATAACCCCAGTTTACTACTAGTTAGGTCTTATTTTACTCTCTTACAATCTGAAAATAGCTAAATTATGCCAGTATGCACAACACCAAAACACTTAACACTACATGATGTACAGCCATCATGAATGCAACGTATCCTCATACAATGGTTCATATGATATCTTACGTTTTCCTACGAATGTCCAGCAACACGGGACAATGTCCACTTAGTTAGGTTTAGAAAAAGGTTGTCTTGGTTAGGTTTTAGGCAACAAAACTAGTTAGGTGTTTTGGATTAAAATAACTATGGAAGTGGGGTTATTTAAATACGGAAGTTACAATCAACGTTGAGCTCTGGTTTCACACAGGCTCCAAACTGCGGTCTCCTGGGTGAAAGTCTGATGTTTTTTGACCCACCAATCCACCCCGATCTCCTCCCTATGCGGCGGTCACGTCTAGAAGGTAACCCACATTTGGGAAACTCTCGCAAGATGGTTAAGGTTAGCATTGACCTTGAATAGTTAAGGTTAGGCATTGACCTTGAATGGTTAAGGTTAGGCATTGACCTTGAATAGTTAAGGTTAGGCATTGACCTTGAATGGTTAAGGTTAGGCATTGACCTTGAATGGTTAAGGTTAGGCATTGACCATGATTGTTTAAGGTTAGGATAGATCATTGGGCAGTGAGTCTTGCAATAGTTTTTGCAAGTTTTCGCAATTTGCAGGTTACCTTCTAGACACAGACCTATGCGTCATCATCTATCTTTATGCTTCCTGGTTCACGATTAGGTGGATTTCATACAAATTGATTTCGTGGGATATATACGAATTACAGTGCAGTACTTTTCGTAGCTACGAACGGTGGATGAGAACAGCCTCATCAATGTTGTTAGTAAGGCCCAGTTATTCTATTCTAGCTAATCTTTATCTTTTATTTTACTCTTTAAAAATCCTATTTATATGCATATGTTTATCTTGTCTTGTCTTGTTGAAAGGCTCTATACAAATGAACGCCTCACCTCACCTTGTTTGCCACACCCAGAGTTTATACTCAGGGTGGTGCATTAAGATAACAGGATTCAGAGCAGACAACCTTTCTACAGTCATCGACAGTGTCCTCTAAATACAATCTGTCATATAACGTGGACAGGAGAGGTCCGCTGTGTGTGTTGCAGACAACAATGTGATGCCTCAGATGTCCAACTGGACTGTGGACTGAGGATCACTTGTTAGGAGTTGCCTCATGTTCATCTACCAAGGTTTGCCTCCAGATGGAGAATGTTTTGACGTTGGTGTGCAATGAGTGCAATGCAGTTTGTGAACAACGCCCTCTTAATCCTCAGAATCTCTACAATCTTGGTAATACTCAAACACACCCTCCCTCCCGGCACCTTTTGATCGCATGTTTTTTTTCCCAACTATCTACTCTGTGACTTTATTATATCTGTCCCAAATCCCACAGTTGGGTGCAGTTCCCCTGTGGCAAAGTCAAAGTCTCTTTGTTTACTTGTTAATGACTGAAAAGTTCTGCGTGTACTCTCACCTGGTGCGGGCGGGGTGTGAAGGTACACCTCCTCGCTGTACTCCCCGTAGCCCGCCTTGTTGCAGCCTCTCACCCGCAGCACGTACACGCTGTCCATCTCCAACCTGTCGATCACAGCGCTGGTCCCGCTCACTTCATCCAACCGCTGCCAGCCCCAGCGGGCGGCGGCCAACCCTCCTCTGATCCCGCCTCTGGACGCTCCCCCCGGTACCACGCCACGACGGCGGTACTCGACGGAGAAGTGCCAGGCGGATGCAGAGTCTTGGGGCAGTCGCCAGCACAGGAAGAGCTGGTCGTAGGCTAAGGTGTGCTGGGTGTCAATCACTGGAGCCAGTGGAGCTGCGACAAAAATGTTTTTTAATGTACATGAATAACTCCAATCTAGAAGCTTAACATGTCATAGTACTACCACCTTCACTTCATATATTTCATGGCATCTCTGCTTCATAAGACAGATATAAGGTAGATAAGAAAGTCATTAAAAAGCCCCTGTCTTCTACTCCTCCTCTTCACTCCCTTCCTTCCTTCCTTATCGTGTTCGCTTCCACTATCTCCACCCCCGCCCTTTCGCTTCCTCCCATCACTCCCCTTCTCACCCTGGATGAAGTTCAACTCTGTCAGGAGTTTGAGTTCTTTGGAGACGTCCAGCTGGAAGTGTCTGAATGACGGGTCAGCAGCCAGAGTGAAATGCTGGAGATTCTCAATTGCTTTGCTGAACCTGGTGCAGCGAAAAGAAAAGAAAACAGGGAAAGCAGTGTTTATAGAGGAATAAAGGAGGAACGGTGTTTACATGATACATCCATCAAGATGGGAGGGAGGGGTGTATGATAATCTTTAAAAGATAAGCATTATTCATCATTCTATGTTGGTGGATGGGTCCAACAAACACAAGGCTTTCATCCAGGAGGTTGCTGTTCCTGTCCCGTGTGTCAGGTTACAATCAGCTGATCGTTCATGTCCCCTATTCACAACATTCAGTGTCATTTTCACAGTACAATCATAGTAGTTTTAAGCCCAACCATGTTGTTTTTTCCTAAACCTAACTATAGTGGTTTTATTGCCTGAACATAAGCAAGTGTTTTTGTTTACTTCCACAACATTAAGCATGTGTTTACTGCGACCGAAAAGAATGACGCCGAGGGGTCTGACAAAAGCCAAGCCACTAAATTCTACTAAAGACAGGTTAGAAATATGTTGTTTTATTTGTAAAAATCTGTGAAGTAATTCCCTCAAACAGCTGGGCACTGTAGTTTTTAGCAAATGTTTCTCAAACGGAAGTAAATTGTGCATTTCTTGGGGGACTATTTTCAGCTGCGGATTAATACACATTTGGTTCACTAGTAAGTATTTGTGGGAGCAGGGCAATGTGGGATTGACTCTAAACTAACTTGCAGTGACCATATTCATTGTAAATGAAGGAACACGTTACCCAGTGTGACAGCGTGGCTCACAGGCAATACTTGTTATTAGGATCAGTTCATTGCTGCTTTTGGTCTTTTTATGGGATTTGTTGACAATAAGAAAAATATAGAATATGAATATTATTTAAGACTGTTTTACTGTTTGTTTGTTTTTTAAAGAAATAATTGCATCTTCTTTCATGCCGATCCACTTGCCAAGAGCTAATCAAGTTCTCATTCTTGATATGAATGCAGGAAGAACAACAGCTAACTGATCCCAAACTAAGTTTGAGTAAAATCTGTTCTAAAAGAAACAAACAAAACTAACAAAAAAAGACAGATCTAATCTAAGATCAGTTCAATCGAGGCAGAGAAGCATGCCGAAGATAAACAAATAGAAAACCTGTTATGAGTCTGGCGAGCAGCCTGCACAAAGCAGGGTTGGTCTGTTTCTTTCAGCAGCTCCTGGGTAAACGCCATGAGGCCCGCGTGTTCCATCAAGCCCCGTCTCTCTGCCACTTGAGCAGACAACGCCTCTCCTCGTTTCTTGCGCGCCGCCTCCAGGGCCTGGGTAAGCGAGCCGTGGCGCTCGGCCAGAGCGGCCGTCAGATCCCTGATGCTCTGAGCCAGCTGCTCTCTGGCTGACACACTGTTTACCTGGTGATGAATAAAACGGACGGATAAGCGCAAACATTTGGAAACACCCAGCTGAGGCTAGCCTTTAAGTAATAGTATAGAAAACCGTTTTACCATAACATTCACAAAAACAGATTAAAATAATGAAAACAAGCATGTGTGTTTGCGTCTGGCAGATTCATGCCAGATGCAATGTTATAATGGACAAATTACTGCTGTGCACTCTATAACATTAGGATATATAACAATGTGTCAGCTGGTTTTTACTAATTTCTTCATCTGCATGGACTAAATCTTAAAAAATGTGACTTTAACTTCATAACAGCATTTATAACAATCATCTGTGATACAAAACATGACTTGTTTTGCATGGTTGCACCTAGTTACAGTACAAACAGATAGTATTGTGTGAAAGGGTGATGTCTACCCGTAAGCCAGTGGCATTTTATTTTAGCCTCCCCAATATAGCATTAATAAGCAGTACATAAACAATTAATACATTATTTATATCTCACTATAATGTAGTTGTAAGCAGATATAAGGACATTGACTTCATTATTGTATTCGTCAGCAACTACGTTATACAGTAGCTCCTCCTGTGACGCATCCATTACTGGTGTTTCAATGAATGAATAACAATAATAGATCATAAGATAATCATATACGGTTCAGTATTCCTTCATATTTTATATTAATATTAAGTATGTATTTAATACATGTATTAATCATATGTATTTATACAGTATTTATTTTAGGGCTGTCAATCGATTAAAATATTTAATCGTGATTAATCGTAAATAAATCATACATCTGTTTATCTGTTCAAAATGTACTTTAAAAGAAGGTTTGTCAAGTATTTAATACTTTTTTAATGTTTCTAATCAACACAGGAGTGGGCAAATGTGCTTGCTTTATTCAAATGTATGTATATATTTATTATTGGAAATCAATTACCAACACAAAACAATGACAAATATTGTCCAGAAACCCTCACAGGTACTGCATTTAGCATCATTAATTGTATATATGTTGCTTATAAATGGTAAATATGGGGATGTTTGAAATAAATTGTTAGCAGCGATCATTTTATTCAGCTTTCCACAAATGTGAGTGAGGTGAAAAAGGAGAGTGTTAGCAAACACTACCAACAGTTTGATGGTGTTTAGCTGCTGACTGGTGTTACAGTAATTCCGTGTTCAGCAACATTTTGCATTAATCACCTCCGTCTGAGTGATGGAACTCTCCAGCTGGGTAATCTGAGCCAACACTGTGTCCTGGTTGGACAGAATGTAGTTCATCTCCTTCATAATCTTCTCCTGTCAAATAAACAGCAAAAACACACTATATATAGACAACAAATACACACCAGACAGCTTAATTGTTACACATTAATGCTGCAACAGCTACTGTACTACTCTATACTACTGTCTGTTGCTTGTTTCTGATACACTGAAAGCTGCTTTTTAACATTTTGAAATAATGCAAATGCATCAGCTCAATAAGTAAAATACCAAAATTCCTTAATTAAACTTTAAAGGGGACACCATAATGCTAATTTCCAGGTTCATACTAGTATTTTTGGTTTCTACTAGAACAACTTTCTACTTTAATGTTAAAAACCCAGTTTGCTCTGATTGGCTTGTTAGAAAGAGCCATATCTAAATGTCTTGCTGAATCACATATTTTCTGATCTAGGCAGCCCACAAAAAAACTGACTGGGTTGTCTTATTTCACGGTTTGTGGGTTGGTAGGCATTCCAGATACCCAAATGTATGTACACAAGCACTGAAAAAGTGAGTTTTTCATGATATGTCCCCTTGAGAGAAGCAAATATCAAGCATGCATAATGTTGAGTAAACATAACCTAATTCCAAGTTTGAGAATAGAATCCTTCCCACCATTCATATGAAAACTATTTCCAATCTCTCAATAAAGTGTGTTTTTCAGAACTTTCCTATGTATTAAACATTTAATGTTACGGGACTTTCAGAGAAACCCAGTCCAGACTATGTCCGGTTCAGAGTCGTACCTTCAGGGCTTGGTATGCGTGGGCCACTGGCAGGATTTTGTGTCCGGTGTGAATGCGGCGCAGTTTGCAGAGAGGGCAGAGCAGCCGCTGACAGGACCTACAATAGAACTGTAGTTTCTCCTGGTCATGCTCCGGACAGGTCAGAACCTGAGGACAAGAGACAAATGAAATCTAAACGTATTTATCTGAAGCACATTTTACCTGAAAGGAAAAAGAGAAGATCACTATGAGGATGCATGTGTGTTTTTGTTGCTTAAAAATTGCAAAACATTGAGTGATTTTTTTAAATAATTGGTTTAATATCTGTTAATACAAGTTTATGACATCTTATTATTAAATATGTAGATTAGGGCTGTCATGATATCAGATCTTCACACGATTATCATGGCCGACAGAAATGACGATAATGATATTATCGCAATATCTATAGCAAATCTAAAATAATAATATTGAATCAGTGAAATCCATCTTTAATTTTATTTATTGTGCATTTTGTCTCTTTTGTGGCAAATTAAATCCACTCAAAATACTACTAATAATAAAGTGTAGGGAGGTGACGGTGAAGAGAGTTTGTAACCATAACTATAAAAAAGCATACAAACAATTACAGTTAGAGACGCTGGATTACACAATACCATCATATGTGAATTATTAACACAATATCACTATTTCATTTTTTTTAAATGTCACAGTTTTCATCAATACCGGTATATTGCCCCTAAAGTAGATCAATAGTAATTGCACCAATGTCTTACCTTTGGTCTGAAGTTGAGTGTAGGCTGGATATGTTCATGTTGCGCCCGCGGCGTCCCCCACGGGTGATACAGCTTGAAACACTCGTTGCAGAAATTGGACCTGCAGTCGGCGCAGCCCTTGGTGGCCTCCAGAGCTTGAGGAGGCTTACAGAACTGGCACATCACAGCCACGCTGCCCAGACTCACTGTGTGTCTGTACCTGGTGGTGGCGTAGTGGGAGAGCAGCAAGGGCAGGAAGAACAGAAAGATTGTTTTAGCCTTTATATATGTTTTGTTCTAGTGTCATTAAAACTGCAGTCTGCAACTTTGAGCAAATATGATTTTATAAAAAGTTATTTTTATAAAATGTTCTATATCCTGTATCCTATAGCCTGACAGTAATTTACGAGACAGATAATCCGTGGAATAATCCAACCCATCCTCATACAACAGCTCTTATGATATTTTACGAAAAATTATTTCTCATTTTTCATGCTTTTTCTTACAAATGTCCAGCAACACGTGACACACGTGTAATTTTCCGCTCGTTACATGCATACAGTCATTTCAAAATAAACTTATGTCTTCACAGGAAACAACTTTGTTAGGTTGAGGCAACAAAACTACTTAGTTAGGTTTAGGAAAAGATTGTGGTTTGGGTTAAAATTACTCCAGAAGTGGCGTAACTTAAGTATGGAAGTTACGTGACAAATCAATCAACGTTGACTTCTGGTTTCACTCAGGGTACATGCAGCAGTCTCCTGGTCTCTGGTCCGGTGTTTTTTGACCCACCCGTCCACCCTGACCTCCTCCCTATGCTGCGTTTATACTTCCTGGTTCACGATACGAATTGATTTTGTGGAATATATATGAAATACAGTGCATTACTTTTCATATGTTTAGTTGCGAATGATGTATGAGAACTGCCTGAAAAAATCATGTTCCTTTGCCTCCTCCTAGTGCTCCTAACCGTCTGGACACACAGGGCTCGTAAGCGTTGAACTGCTGCGTGACTCACGCGTTGGTTGTTCACACCTGCTGCGTTTCTGTTGCATTTCTGCTGCTGCATCTGCTGCTGCCGGCCCATTCTTTTCTACATAGAGGTTGCTTTTCATAATGGCTATTTCATTTCATTAAAAATGTCCTTTATATTCATTTTAGACAGAAAACGGTTAAGAAACGTGTGGTAATTTGTAAATAATAGTAATAACCCACAATTAAAACCCCGTACTATATTCATTCATGGAGCCGTGCAAGTCACTGCATGTTCTACAACACTGTCCTGCCACATCAGAATAAAAGCCTTGTGTTAACAAATGAAGGAATTCTGTCCACAGAAAAAAACGCTTGAGGGCTTTGTGGTGTGGCTGCTCTAACTGGTTAATATGGATGCCAAAATAAATAAATAACAGGTTCCGCAGCCTCTTCAGCTGCTGTCAATCACTGCTCGTAAAACGTATTACTAACTGCAGCTTTAACTAACTATTCATCAAGAGATATCTGCCAACAGACATATACCAAATAAAAGAGTTGAATCAAAAGCATAAAACAATTATGGATGAGCGAAATTCCAATCAAAGACAAATGAAAGGTTGTGAAAACTTTTAATATGAGAGGACAAAAGGTTAACTGTGAGAGAGCGAGCCAAACAGTATTGAATAGGTGATAAATTGAGCACAAAGCTACTCGACTACGGAAGCACGCAGTCAGCCTTGGTAGCTACATATGTTGCAGTGCACACTCTGCAGGATTCCTCAACAGCTCAGTCGCTGCTGAATAATTACATGTTCCCACACCCTGTGTTTTTCACACCCAAGTCATTTATTCATATACATTTGGCTCCAAACATAAGCTCTGTCTGGGTATTTTTGTGCATATCTTTCATTGTTTTGCTTGAAGAATGTGTGCATGTGTCTATGTGTGTGGTACCTACCTCTCCACTATACGCTCCAAGGTTAGGTTGCGCAGACAATCAGTGAGGCCTTTCTCTCCCAGCTCCACGTCTCGGCCGCAGGGGATACAGGGGAACATCATCACCAGGGGTGGGCCCTCCTTACGGCGTCTCCCTGGATACGTCCCATATCCCGGAGACCGGGGCATGGAGGGCGAAGGCGGGTGGGGACCTCAAACCAAGAAGAAAAGACAGTTGTGAGCAGAGAGGGAGACAGAAAACAACATGAGAGGATCTCTTTTCCCCAACATATTGTATATTGATCGTGGTCTGACAGTCAAATACATCCCCCTCGGCAGATTAAACTGATATGGCAAATATCAAGAAGTATTCCAAACCTGCCCGCAGCACGCGGTCAATAGGTCGCTGCTCAGCTTTAGGTGTAGGCCTCCGGGCCTGGCGGGGTGAGCGGGTGTTGGGTGTGGAGGCTGGGGAGTTTGGCTCTGGGGGAAGATCCGGAGGCGGGTAGCCGTTTGCCACCAAGACCTCCGAGGCACACATGAGGCAGACGCTGTGCTGGCATGGCAGGACCACGGGCTGTTTGACTATGTCCTTACACACAGTGCAATGCAGCTCATGCTCCAGGCTCTTCATGTTAGACTGTCAGAGGCAAACAAGTGAGGGGTTATGATCTGCACATGTAAGATCATCTAAAAGGAACAAATGTGCGCAACTAACTAGCCTGTAAAGGGATAGATCGGTTGTTTTGAAGTGGGGTTGTACGAGGTACTTATCCATAGTCAGTATATTACCTACAGTAGATGACGGTCGGCACGCCCCCAGTTTGGAGAAGCAGACAGGAGTTACTGCACAAAACCAAAGCAATGTACTGCTGTGGACGGGGCCGGCAGCAAAACGTATTTTGCCACCTAAAAGAAGGGCCCAAGTCAGTTTAAGTGTACGTTATATTTAGAAGATTTTTGGCAGTTTACCTTGCTGCGAGACAGCTATACAGCCATACTGTTTCTGAAGTGGAACTGAAGCCGTTATCTATGCTCTCGCCAAAGCCACCAGACTCCATTGAAAAAACGTATAATTTTATCTCGCAGAACACAGGAGTTGCTGGTCCACCGCTGCCTCGATTGGTTAGTTTGATTGTGTTATTGTGTGACTTTGGTAAGTTCGGATTCACCAAAGCTACACAATAACACAAAATAACTAACTGATCGAGGCAGCGGTAGACCAGTAACTCCTGTGTTCTGCGAGGTAAAATTATATGTTTTTTCAATGGAGTCTGGTGGCTTTGGCGAGAGCATAGCTGGATACAACGGCTTCAGTTCCCCCCTCGGAAGAGGTTGTCTGATGGCAAGGTAAACCAGCGAAAATATTCAAAATATAGCGTACACTTAAACTGATATTAATTTTTTTTAGGTGGGCCTTTCTTTTAGGCGGCTAAAATACGTTTTGCTGTCGGCCCCGTCTACAGCAGTACATCGCTTTGGTCCCCTGCCTGTTTCTCCAAGGTGGGGGCGTGCCGACCGTCATCTACTGTAGGTAATAAACACTGATTATGAATAAGTACCCTACTTAAAAACACCCAAACTGTCCCTTTAAGGGGATTAAAGAAAAGTAAAACTTGCAGGTATAATTTGACGTTTTCCAATACTAATGCTGATGAGTTTTGTTTTCTGATACCAAAACAATACTTTTTCAGTATTATGAGAAATATAAAACCCTAACCCTTTTATAAAACCCTTTTCATTTAGCAAAAGCAGCCAACGCTTTCAAACATTACATGTTGCATAAACATTTTGATTGAAATCAGAAACTATCGGATAAAAGAATAAGTAAATGATTAGGATTAGGAATCTAACCAGGCACTCAAAACCAGTTTTCTGTACTGACAGTTTTCTATACTCAGTGATATGGACACATTTGAGTTGGTAGCACCGAGGAGGTTCAGCATCATAGGAGATAAAGAGACTGAATCAATGTGAAAAGCCCAGACATGTGACATAGGACATCATTCTTGTTAAATATGGATAAAGACCAGGCGTTAATTATTCAACCACTGCACAGAGTGCATCCCTTAATTCGCAGCCCTGCATATGAACATGAGCTCTTTAGCCATATGCTTTGGTCCAGCATTTTACTGTCTTTATGGCATATTTTTTACTCCACATTTTGGGAGTACATACCTGTTACCCATGAGACATAATACACATTGCATTACATATAACATGGAGTATAAGTCTTCAGCGGGAATACGTTTTACTTTTCACGTCATTTAATCAATTTTACCAAAAAAATCTACAGATTATTGGATTAGTTTCTTTGTATTTAGTGGAGTGCTACACCAGTATACCTCTCTGCTGAGCCAGCACCTTCAGTAAAGTGGCCAGAGCTGGTGATGGGGATGGTGGGAGGGGGGTGTGAAAAGCTGCACCTCTGGAGCAGTTAGCGTGTCACAGTTCTGCTCAAGGACATGGATTTGACAGAAAAGGGCACACTGGCTGTTGCAGACAGACTTCACAGCACAAGACTACCCTGCCTCATAAATAATGAGACGGTCGGTCGGTCGGAGGGACCTGTTCCTTTAATCCATCTCCCCACACTGCTAGGTGTGATAATGACTCAGATTAAGTGTTCAGTCAGCATGTGTTTTAACGCTGCAGCAGAGAGTCTACATCACACTTTCTGTCATTTTGAGGATGGCCTGCTTTCCTTTTGCCCTTGACTCACACTGACACTACGAGTTAACTTCAAAACCAGGACAGGACTGACTGACTGACTGTGCTGCATAGGGGGTTTGGGGATTTGTCACTGTGGTGTGATGTGATGAGATGCGATGAGATCGGGGGCAGCTTACCAGAGAGCAAAATCACTGATTCTGGGGATGTGGATGCAGCATCAGTAGGGATGATATACAATTGATTTTAAGAACTCACACAAATGTTGGATGAAAAATTCATATATAGGCCTATACTTGTTGACAGATGAAAGCAATATCTTCCCAGTTTACACATATATAACGTTTGGATGAGACAAAATTAGGCTGCAGCAAGGGAAAAAAACACAAGACCCATAGAAGAAGCGTTTCATTGGATTAATAACCTACTTTCTCCATCAGACCACCTCTCTCTCTCTCTGTCATTCTCCAATGTCAACTCCGGCCTACCTTTCTCTCTCCTCTATTAGCAATTAGCCCATTGCATTTCCAGCTCCCTATAATAAACCACGACAGAGTGTGGGCCCCTTTGTATCCATCTCTCATGGATACTAGTGCGCACTGCTAATGATGCTGCACCCGGCCTGGTGAAGGCATTAAAATGAGGCGATGCGACAGAGCATCCTTACCTTCACCTGGAATCTAGGCGCCATGGCAGTAGACTAGACTACGTGTATATTTCCAGCATCCATCAGAGAGCGCTGCATGGCTCTTGAGCAGAGATGGGAGGGGTTTGAGGCATTAACATCGCCGGTAAGATGGGGTCCGGAGGATGGAGGACTATGTGGAGGCTGATTCGATGTGAAGATCAAATGTGCTAGTAACACGTGCACACACCTCGACTCAGTCCACCATCTATTGTAACCATCTCTGCAAAATTACTTAACCCTATAACAGCCGATGCTATAGCCAAATATATACGAGCACACTTCTCTCTCCATCCTTTGCCTCCTCAGCAGCATCCGAACGGTCCTGCATCCCGTCTCCATGGAAACGCCCCCATCCCCATCCAAAAAAAGAAACATTCCAGTCTGCAACCCACACACTGTTTTTTTTTTTGTCATTTGATAATGTTTGAAAACACCCCTTCATAGAAAGATGTTTTCTTTCCATTTCTGAGTGGGTGATTTTAGCTCCAGCCTGCAGTGCACCGAGGCATTTTTTGAGGACCTCCATTAAAGGGTTACAGCATCAAGACGACATAACGAACCATTTTCTACAGTGAGGATTGAGGATTTAGCCATTATGTTAGGATATTTTAGCAGTTTATTTAATTTTATTTCAACCTTTCTCCTCCTGGATGCAGAAAAACATATAAAAAAGCCCATTTATTCTACAGAAAATGGTACAGGCAGGTGAAACATGATGGAGACATTCGGTTCTCCATTTAAATATTACAGGCTGTATTTGAATAAGAATAAAAAAACAATAATGTGAACATATATCCAAACACAGACCATATTATACTCACACTGATACGAACCAATGCTTCCATCGTTGATGTGGCTGTTTTTAAATCCATCTCTGCCATTTTAAGAAAAAAGCTCCCTCCTGGTTTCTTCATCTGGATATAGATGTATCTAAGCCATATGCCCTATTGTACATATTCAAAAAACCTTCTAGGTAATTAAAATCTTCTTCGTTTTCTTATATGATTCTTCAAAAGACACTCGATCTGGTCATTTTTTACGCACGAAAAAACGACAAAAAAAAAAGGCTGAAAAAAGCATCACATTCTGAATATAGATAATAAAAAAAAAATGGAAAATACCGATTTGTAAATGTGTTGTTAACGTCAATGTATATCCCCACTAACTGATGCCTGTGGCTTTATTCCTCAGCCAGACATCCCGCCCCCCACCCTTCCCATCCTGCACCGGATGCCTTCAAATGATGCTGCACACAGCAGGGAGGAAGCTTGATGTCATAGCAGGAGGAGGAAAATCACTCCGTTATAAAAGCAAATGTGAATTTTCTATAGTCAAGCAGTATTTTTGTTTCCTGACATAGATGTAGAGCAACATCTTCCACGTTTACAGTAATCTAAAAGAATGTGGAGACTGTAAACGTTTTCAAGATCCTCCGGAAATTATATGGTATAGCCCTAGTTCAGGGGTCAGCAACCTTTACTATCAAAAGAGCCATTTTAGGCAAAAAAAAAAAAAATCTGTCTGGAGCCGCAAAACATTTGAGCATTGTGATGAAGGTAACACAGTTTATAGTCTAAGTATATAGTATATAAGTCTAATGCAGTGACATGCAGAGCATTTGTTAACCACTAGAGCAGGGGTCCTCAACCTGCATCTCCGGAGCCACGTGCGGCTCTTTAGCCCCTCTCCAGTGATCCCTGTGTAGGTCTACAGAGTATTAGGGCCACATTGAGGAAAAAAAATAAATCTGAGATTTCAAGAATAAAGTCGTAATATTACGAGAATAAAGTCATAATATTATGATAATAAAGTTGTAAAATTATGAGAATAAAGTCAGAAGTTTACGAGAAAAAATGTCATAGTATTATGAGAATAAAGTCAGAATATTATAAACTAGTAATTTTACGTGTTATTTTCTTTTTTTCTCGTAAAGTTATGACTTTATTCTCATAATATTACGACTTTTTTTCTCGTAAAGTTATGACTTTATTCTCGTGTTATTACGATTTTTTTTCTCGTAAAGTTATGACTTTATTCTCGTAATATTACGACTTTTTTTCTTGTAAAGTTCTGACTTTATTCTCGTAATATTGCGACTTTTTTCTTGTAAAGTTATGACTTTATTCTCATAATATTACGACTTTTTTCTGGTAAAGTTATGACTTTATTCTCGTAATATTACGACTTTTTTCTGGTAAAGTTATGACTTTATTCTCGTAATTTTACGACTTTTTCTCTCATGAAATAGTATGACTTTATTCTCATTAAATTGCGACTTGTTTCTCGTAATATTATGACTTTTTTCGCATAATCTCAGATTTTTTTTCTCGGCCAGTCTTCCCTGGAAGGCATCCATGTTGAACGCAGAACCCAGAATGCGGGCAGTGGGCGTGTAGTTACAAAAATTCTGAGGTGCACAACCAAGCGCCGCGACAGCTTGCGGAGCCTTCGTGCACCACGCGAATACCGTGATGACGTAATTTTCTGGCGCGCGCACCTCACGCCAGCTTCACTATGGTGACAATAAACCAAGCTTTAGATGCAGTGCTTGAAGTGGAAAAAATAAGTGCTGGTACTCTCCTTTTTCACATGTTGGCGTGTGTATCTCTTGCGACTTATTTATAATTATTCATTATTTCCTTTAAGCATGTTATACTGTGTCAATCATAATCAGCTGTGGTTTTATTGCTATATTATCAGGCTATTCATCTTCTATAGTAGGCCTATTATACTCCAATAATATTCCAACTGGAACATTATAGGGTTAAGGTGGCGTGTTTGTATATTTTCCTGTGTTATTTGTAGTATCGCTCTATAATATAGGCCTATTGTAGGATGCCTATAGGCTGGAATCAACAGCAGCCAGTCAGACAGGCGGGTATGCCTGCAGAGCTGAGGTGTGTGAGCTCTTCATTCAGGTTTTAGGAGCAGAGTCCCAGTCAGGATGCTCCTACATATCCTACAGACACATTCTGAATTCATACAGTGAATAAAAGACACTAGGAGATATTTGGGTTTGAAGGTTTTTGACTTAAAACTATGCAATGTTACATCATTTTGGACCACTATTATTACTAATATTAAAATATAAAATAAAGTATTGATTATTTATCACAGTCTACGTCTGAACATTCAATTCTTCTGGAAATGTTTGCCCTGTTAAATCATATTCTATAAATCAGAAGAGCAGACTCAGAAATCATTAAATCATGTTTCATTAGTTATATTTGTTCACAAATGAAAAAAAGTTATGATGAACAGTTCACAAATTATTTTACAAAAAGGATGCGAACGTTGTATTGATAAATAAACACATAGTTTTTAGGTTCATACGGCTTCTTCCTAACATACAACGAATGGGAGACTGATTTTAATTAGCAGTTAATCTCAAATAACTATGGCCAATGATGCGATTAATCGTGATGAAATATTTTAATCCATTGACAGCCCTAATATATACCAAAAAAACCAAGCAGGCAAGATTGGAACAAAAACACTATTATTTATTATTGTGATGTGAAACCACATAGGTCAGATGGTTTATTTCCCATCTATAGTGCTTTACATGTTCATTACAGGTTATTATTTTGCTTTCTGCTGCTCCTCCATGGCCTTTTGGAGGTCTTCGTGTTGACATCCGGCAATTGTACAAACCAGTACGGCAAACTCTTTGAAGCTCACAAACCCGTCTTTGTCCAAGTCGATATCGGAGAATAGTTCTGTGTCGTCCTGAGGACAAAAGGGAAAAAAGGGAATATATTCACCCACTGTGTCATATTTCACAAAGTAAAGAGTTATTTATTTGTTAAGTCATGAGGTATTTTGTTTTTTCATCAAAGCCATTTCAATATCTGAAGAAATTAAACAAATAAAAAGCATTATAATAAATTATATAAATATAAATAATCAGCATTGCTCCTGCCGTGTGCCAAAGGTTTAAATGATTTATAAGCTTTTAGTGTGGGGTGCTTTGCAGAATTCTCAAACTAAATGTGAATTTTTCTAATGCATGTCAATATTTAATTAATTCTAGTGATAAACTTTGCAGAATGATGCAATGTTAAAAAGCACAATGATTCTCCTCACCTTGATAAAACGACCCAGTTCAGACTTCACCATTGTTGAGAACCCGTCTCTGGTCATTTTTCCTTCTGCATTTTGGTGCTGCATGAAGACGCCGAACATGGCAACCACAGACACTTCTAAAGCAGTCATTTGGTCTCCCATTTTTAGAGTGTAGAGGATCTAGACAGATCATAATAACATCAATAACAATCATAATGCCATTGTAATAACAAGAAGAAGAATTGGATTTAGATTTTCTCTTGAACATTTTTACACACCTGTCAAAAGGCAGCCGCGCTGAAGCAAGAACCTGAAATCAGAAACCATGTATACAATCAGCAATACAGTAATTCTTCAAATACAAGACTTTGACTTTAATTCTTAAAGAGTTATGGTCCAAGAAAAACAGGTATAAAGTTTACTGAAAAGCCTTGTTATAACAGAAAAGCAACACCTGTATACATTTCTACTAATTTCATTCCTACCTGGATTCAAAAGAAGAGTCCACCAAAGTGAGGAGAGGACAGAGTGTGAGTGTTTAAATAGAGGAGCATGTCGGAGACACTCCCTGGCACTGGCACACCTCGGCATTTAAGGTATCCTGTCTTTCAAGTCTTTAGAAGTTAAAAAAATAGCGTAACTCTGAGACTGCTAAACAGTTATTTAGTGGCATTTATCTACACCAGGGAGGCTTTTTTTGTGACCTTATTTAGTTGAGATTTGATGTTTTCCTAATATCAGATAAAGATAGACAAGAGTTATGGGGGGGAAAGTAGAGTATTACATATTCAGTGTTCATCTTTTTAACATTCAGCAATTAAACTGTGGCCACCAATTCGAACTACATTTTTTATTACGGTTAGGACACCTTGTTCGGGGCTAAAAGAAATGTCATTTAAATTGAAAAAAAATGCATTTTGAACACTTTATATTTATAATATCACTTGTTCACACATTTCTTTGATGAAAAGAAAACATTTGTAAAATCATTATTTTTTCATTCATTACTGAGATATGGAGTTTGGCAAAAAAAGGTTTTCTGACTGGCTGCCACTTTCACTCACTGGGTCTTCTTTTTGTCTATTTTGTTGTTGTTGTTGATTTGTAACAAGGAAGGAACTATAAATAATACTGTCCCAACCGGTTACTGTCCCAACTGTCCCAGGGAGAGCAGACATACTTTGGACTCTCCTGTGCTAGCTACCAACAAAAAAATCAGACAGCTAACACATCAACTGACAGGCCAGAAAGTAAGCTTTCCAACAATATATTATTTGTATGAAAATTGTGAGTAAAATGTGAGAAACAGTCAGAAGGTCTCCACTTTGAGGTTGAAAGTGAAGAGGGTGTGGCTGAGTATGAGCACGGTGAATGGCGTAGTTGCTTTCTAACTCACTAAACGGTCCTAACTGTCTCAACTGGCCCCGATCTCCCCTATATGACATTACAATGACAAGAATCTTAGCATCTTAGCAGTTACTTAATATTGTGTATTTTTTTTTCATGGTTTTATGCACAATAGACAGTGATCACAACTCATCACTAGAACATTTCATTTGGTGTATAAATCCAATCAAGCCACAGCAGACAGATAAACCAAACACTGCATTAATTCTGTATTAAATCATTCTCTTCTGCAATATCAGAACCAGGCAAGCAGCAACGCTGTGAAGCTTAAGTGTTCAAGCTGAAATCTGTCAGTCTGGTTTAGCTCAACTAACACAAGGATTAAAGAAACATTTGTGTTCTAGTTTGCAGTTGTGCAGTTAAGTTGGATTTCATTGGCCGTGACACAAACAGAATAGATCTTACATAACCAAACACAACTCAGGAGCATAATATGCAAAGGTTGTTATCCTCAAATGTGTTTTGGGTGTGGAGTATGGAGTGAATAGAGAGCTGGTTAGGTGAGAAACACTCTCTGGGTTGTAAGTAAATATTTCTGAGAAGAATCACAAGACTCCTGACAGCAGTCTGAGTTTACCATTGGTGGAGGAAGTACGGAGACTTTTCTTAAAGTAACAGTGTGTAAATTTCAGGGATCTATTGGTAGAAATGGAATATAATATTCACAACTATGTTTTTATTAGTGTATAATCACCTGAAACTAAGAATTGTCGTGTTTTTGTTAGCTTAGAATGAGCCCTTCATATCTACATAGTCATGTTGCACCGCCATGTTTCTACAGTAGCCCAGAACGGACAAACCAAACACTGTCTCTAGACTGAGCCTTTCACGTGTTTACATTACCTGAAGGCCACCGTAGTTCATGCTTGTGAAACTGCGGTAACGTGAGCCGCAGAGTGCAAAACTGTGGTAACGCCAGCCGCCGCCTGACTTCCGTTGCTCCTAAAGTAGTGTTATTTTGGTAAGGATGGCCTCTGAGTGAGGCGAACGGCGTTACCACGGTTTTGCACTCGGCGGCTCACGTTACTGCTGTCTTGGAAAGGGAGGAGTGAGCAGAGGGGTACTCTGCTGATTGCAATCTTCAACCACACCAATAGATGCTGCCAAATCACACAATGCACCTTTAACCTGCAGTAGGCAGAATGTTTTTGGCATCATTGGGCAAATTTTCCATAATAACCTTTCAGCATATTGTAATTCAAGTGTTCTGAGAGAAAAATAGACTTCTGCACCTCCTCATGACTCTGTTTTCAGGCTTTAAAAAATCTAGCCCGTGACAGGAAACTTTGGCCAATCACAGGTCATTTCAGGGAGAGAGTGTTCCTATTGGCTGTTCATTCAATGGAGGCAGCTGTCAATCACTCGCGAACTCCGACGGTCAAACGGTCAAACTAGGCAGCGCTGATCAAATATGAATCAATATTCTGTTACTGTAATGCCTATTTTTTGCCTCAAATGTTTTCAAAAACATCTTGTAGTGTACTGTTTAGCTGTAAAATGAGAAAAATTGTAACCCGGCAGCCATGTTGAGATCAGTTGAGGAAATACCAAGTACCGCCCACCAGCCAAAGCACAACCAATAGGAACGCTCTCTCCGAAATGACCTGTGATTGGCCAAAGTCTCCCGTCAGTCACGAGGAGGTGCATAAGTCTAGTTTTCTCTCAGAACACTTGAATTACAATATGCTGAAAGGTTATTATGGAATTGTTGCCCAATGATGCCATAAAATTGTTGCCTACTGAAGCTTTAACACAGACTAAAGACTAAATTCCCCGGGTGTTACGTGTGGGCCTTAATGTGCCACAGGGCACACGGTTGTGGGCGTGTTTTTGTTTCTCTGTCTTCCCTCCCTTCTGATCTACTTTTTTTTCAAGAGGAGCTCACCTGAGACGGTGCACTGATTAAGGGAGGGAAGAAAAGGGTGGAGGGACGGTGCGTAATGGCGCACACTCTGGCACTCCCGACTCCATTGTTGAGTTGTTTTGATCTTAGATTACTTTTTTTCCCAGCATTTAGTTCTATTAAGAACAGCATTATTCCCTTAGCCTCTCATTAGATATTAAAGGGAGTGAGAGTCATAGTTTACCTTAGACAGGTTTATTTTACAATGAGATGTCTCTCTCACCGTTTTACCAAGTAGTGGAGTTTAAAGGCTCTTAACACTATATTGAGTATTGTGTAAAGTGTTCCTCATATCACAAGCCTATGGTGTTACACATACATTTGCATAAAGCAAGCATATTAACCTACTCCCATGTTGATAAGAGTATTAAATACTTGGCAAATCTCCTTTTAAGGTACATTATGAACAGATACAAAATGTGTGATTCATTTGCGATTGAGTTGCAATTAATCTCAAATAACTATGGACAATGTGCGATTAATCGTGATTCAATATTTTAATTGATTGACAGCCCTAGTATATACAAAAAAAAACAAGCAAGCAAGATTGAAACAAAAACACTATTCATTGTTGTGATGTGAAACCACATAGGTCAGATGGTTTATTTCCCATCGATAGTGCTTTATGTGTTCATTACAGGTTATTCTTTTGCTTTCAGCTGCTCCATACATTTGATCATGCCTTGAAGCACGTCGTGTTTATCTTTCGCAATTCCACAAACCAGTATGCCGAACTCTTCGAAGTTCACACTCCCGTCTTTGTCCAAGTCGACACGTTCGAATATCGTTTCCTCGTTCACTGGTGTATTCTATAATGAAAAAAGGGAATATATTCACCTACTGTGTCACATTTCACAAAGTAAAGAGTTATTTATTTGTTAAGTCATGAGATTTTGTTTTTTCATCAAAGCCATTTCAATATCTAAATAAATTAAAAAATTAAAAAATCAGCATTATAATAAATTATATAAATAATCAGCATTGCTCCTGCCGTGTGCCAAAGGTTTAAATGATTTATAAGCTTTTAGTGTGGGGTGCTTTGCAGAATTCTCAAAATAAATATGTGAAATGTTCTAATGCATGTCAATATTTAATTAATTCTAGTGATAAACTTTGCAGAATGATGCAGTGTTAAAAAGCACAATGATTCTCCTCACCTCGACAAAAGAAGGCAGTTCAGTCTTCAGCATTGATAAGAACTTCTCTTTGGTCAGTTTTCCTTCTACATTTTGGTGCTTCACGAAGACGCTGAACATGGCAGCCACAGACGTTTCCAAACTAGTCAGGCAATGGTGTTTATGTTCTTCTACCATTTTTAGAGTGTAGAGGATCTAGACATATCATAATAACATAAATAACAATCATAATGTCATTGTAATAACAAGAAAAATTGGATTTAGATTTTCTCTTAAACATTTTTACACACTTGTCGAAAGGCAGCCTGAACCTGAAATCAGAAACCATGTATACAATCCGCAATACAGTAATTCTTCAAATACAACTCTTTGACTTTAATTCCTAAAGAGTTACCATCCAAGAAAAACAGGTATAAAGTTTACTGAAAAGCCTTGCTATAACAGAAAAGCAACACCTGTATGCATTTCTACTAATTTAATTCCTACCTGGATTCAAAAGCAGAGTCCACCAAAGTGAAGAGAGGACAGAGTGTGAGGGTTTAAATAAAGGAGCATGTCGGAGACACTCCCTGGCACTGCCACACCTTGACATTTAAGGTTTCAAGTATTTACAAGTTAAAAAAAATAGCGTAACTCTGAGACTGCTAAACTATCATTTAGTGGCATTTATCTATTCCAGGGAGGCTTTTTGTTAGGCGTGGCTTATTTAGTGAACCCAAGTGCAGAACACAGAGACTGAGGCAGGGAATAGATGCAATGAAATAATTTATTTACAATACTTCATTTATGATGGTGAGTCTCTTGGTCAGGGGAATGCAGAGGATTATCCAAGAACTGGGTAGAGCAAGGCAGGTGAGGTTGCAGGCAGAGGGGGAAGGAGAGCTGTGTCCAGAGATCCAGAGATCCAGAGCTGAGTCCAGAGATCTAGAGATCCAGAGCTGAGACCAGAGATCTAGAGATCCAGAGCTGAGTCCATAGATCTAGAGATCCAGAGCTGAGTCCAGAGATCCAGAGATCCAGAGCTGAGTCCAGAGATCTAGAGATCCAGAGCTGAGTCCAGAGATCTAGAGATCCAGAGCTGAGACCAGAGATCTAGAGATCCAGAGCTGAGTCCAGAGATCCAGAGCTGAGTCCAGAGATCTAGAGATCCAGAGCTGAGTCCAGAGATGTGTGCTAGGCAGGAGTAGAATGGAGGCAGGAATTGGGCCGAGTGCTGCTGTAGGCAGAGGAAACAGGTATGAGAAAATCATACAAAAACAGACAAGAGATTTTCAGAATACAGGCTTGAACTACACTGACTGTGGGAACAGAGTCTACGATCTGGCATCGTGATGAAGTTGAAGACCAGTTGCGTTTGAATAGTCCTTTTTGCTTAGGAAGGTTCCTAACTGAGTGAAATGACCCGGAAATACCTCAGTAGCAGCCATGACAAGAGCTGTTCGAATTCACCAAATGTTAAGGAAAGGAGCTTCAATGCTTCCTTTATTATCTCCTTTAGCATAGGATACACTGGACCATCCTTTACCAAAGGAAACGATCGAGAATAACATCCCACAATTCCTTGCGGTCGCAGCATTTAAAGCGACGCAACATTTGGCTGTTCATAAAAACAAACGATATGCTGATCTTGCATATTATTTTCATACCCTCATACACTAATTGGGATTCATGTTTAATATGAGTGGACAGTGACAACCATTTTGTTTCACTTTATGTTTTAATTAAAGGGACTGTTTGTAACTTTTAAGCGTATAAATGTAGCGGGTTGCCACACATGCGCGTTCGCATATGCGCGCTCGCGTGTGGCCGGAGCCTCGTCTCCGCTGCCTGCTTACCTTCACTCAGACAGAGCGCGCGTTCTCACGTACTCGCTCCACCTCTACTAGACGTGAACGCGCGCTCACTCCACACTGCAGAAGAGTTAGTTTAGCTCTGAGAATATCTAGTGAATGTACAGGGGACGTTTGTGCAGAAATAAATGCTGCAGCTCCTCCAGACCAACAGAGGTTTTCCGTGTCTTGTGAAGTGACGGGACTCCTCCACGAGTTACGTTGTCGTCTCGTTACCGACTGGGTGCCGGTGTCTCCCTGCGGCTGCCGGCTGCGGTCGGGAGGCGATAACGTAACTCGTTGAGGAGCCCCGCTGCCTGAGCCTTCGCTGAGGCAGGAAAAGCCAACACTAGGATCAGCAGTGATTCATGGAGAGACCTTTGTCTGGTCAGCTAACATTACTGCCAAGCAGCTGAAATATAGAGTGATATTGTGCTTTTAGCTGACGTGTGTCGCCTCACTGTTTTGAGCGATGCTCGTCCATGTCTATTTAGAGCGAGCAAGCGCGAGCCCGACGCTGACTTTCGTTGATTTCAAGGCCACAGGTGTCGCTGTTAACAAGCATTTCTGAAAGTTACAAATAGTCCCTTTAATTATTTATTTCGAACATGTAACAAATACCTCAGTAAAAAACAAAACAAGAATAACTAATAAAATGAACAGTAAACAATCAATTAACAAATAATCAACATAAATAAATATTTCATGTCCGAAAAAAAGTTGGAAGAAGTACAGCCTACACTTACAGTATATGATCCTACCTCTTCTCCATAACTCCAACAATTAACTCAATATTTATCATATATTCCTTGTTTATTTCAACCCCAACCTTAGTAATGAAGTGATGTTTTTCACCGGTTGTCCACGTTATGTCAGATGATCTTTATTATATGTTGATGTAAAGTGTTACAGCAGCAGGAGAAGGAGCTGTGGTATCTCTCTTTCACACACCGCAGGTGAAGGAGTCTGTCACTGAAAGACCTATTTATCAACACACGGGGGAAGTGCGTCTTTTCTAGTCCATCTTCAGAATATTGTAGTTTCACCACGGCAGACTGACGTCACTAACATCCGCCGCCGTCGTATCATAATCACGGAGTCTAGTGAAAGTGCAGTCGGATTCTCCTAATACCGCTGTTGTCTTTTCCTAACTCCTTCTGAATTCTCCTTCTCATCTTTCCTTGACCTCATGACGTTTTCCATTGGGGTCAAGGAAAAGTGGTTAGGAAAAGACGTTAGGACGTAATTATTTGACTTTTCGAACAGTATTTGTAGTAGAGTAGATTGATGACGGTTTGCAGCTGCAGCACAACCCCTGCACACCTGACCCCACTCCTGCAATCAAGCACAGCACACACATACACACAGAGAGAGAGAGAGAGAGAGAGAGAGAGAGGGCCTGACACTTTTTTTATGACCTTATTTAGTCGAGATTTGATACGTTCCTAATATCAGATAAAGATAGACAAGAATTATTGGGGTAAAGTAGAGTATTACATATGCAGTGTTCATCTTTTTTAACATTCAGCAATTCAACTGTGGCCACCAATTAGAACACTATTTTTATGGAGTGATGGTTGTCCACATTAGGAGATTAAATAGAGTGCAAATAGGCAGTCAAACTGTACGTAGGGGAGAGCGGGGTCGGTTGGGACATTTTTGTATCGACCTCAATTAACCTTCCATTACTCACAGACTGCTTGAACACTAATGAAAATAGTTAAGATGCTGCTTGTGCTGTTAAGTTGGATTTCTTTGGCCGTGACACAAACAGAATAGATCTTACATAACCAAACACAACTCAGGAGCATATTATGAAATGGTTGGAGTGAATAGAGAGCTGGTTAGGTGAGAAACACTCTCTGGGTTGTCAGTAAATTTTTGTGAGAAGAATCACAAGACTCCTGACAGCAGTCTGAGTTTACCATTGGTGGAGGAAGTACTGAGACTTTTCTTAAAGGATCTGTTGGCAGAAATGGAATATAATATTCAGTGTGTTTTCATTAGTATATAATCACCTGAAACTAAGAATTGTCGTGTTTTTGTTAGCTTAGAATGAGCCCTTCATATTTACATAGGGAGCGGGTCCTCTTCACGGAGTCCGCCATGTTTCTACAGTAGCCCAGAACAGACAAACCAAACACTGGTTCCACAGAGAGCCTTTCAAGTGAACACTCTCTCTCTAAAATGACCTGTGGTTGTTCAAAGTCTTCCGCTAC
>CAKALU010048908.1:0-35838 GCA_916700995.1 Hozukius guyotensis
TTTGGTATGCATCCTGAATTTTTAGTATATACTATTCCACTGTGAACAGACCACATACTCAAAACCTGCTAAGAATCAGTATGTGGTGTGAAATCAGGACCTGTCTGTGGTCTTTGATAAATAAATGTTCTACTTGGTAAACGTCCTTACCAAGTGTGCGTGAAAAGACTGGCAGTGCAGAGCTCAGGATAAGCAGTGACACGCAGTTGGCAATTATCTGAAAAGAACAGAAATTTATGAGGAGTAAACACACACCATCACTAGTTTCTGGTTATATCTCACTGTGAGAGAAGATACATGCAAAGGTTATATACCTGTGTAAGGTTGGTGTCCTGTGCCCGAGGCAGGAGGCTAGTGAAGAGAGGAGAACAATAGAAGCCCACCACTGAGGACACCATCAGATAGCTGACATTCATTTTAAGGACAACAATGGAAAGAAGACTAATATACACACAGAGATGGTAAATAATATCCAGAAAGTAAATTAGTTTGTTAAATATATTGATATAACAGCATGAGTCAACATAACGCACTGCTCAAATATCAAGGACAGTCTGTAAGTGGATGAGTCAGAGCCAAATGGACCTGACAAGTTAACTGTGTGCACACACACTCACAGGTGAATGGGACAAAAGGATACAGGATAAGGACTACTTGAACTGCAGCGCCCAGTGAGCCGAACATGGAGAAGGAGGCCATCCCCAGGTGAGGGTCCTAAAACAAGCACAAATAACAATCATCAGTGTACACAGATGAATGGCTGTGGCACACCAAGCATGAAATGTTCTTTCTAGCTAAATCAGGCGGCAACCTCCCTGTCTGAAAAGTGAAGCCAATCTGGAAGTGCCTTAAACCTGCATTCTTTATAGCCAGCAGGGGGCGACCCCTCTGGTTGCAAAAAGAAGTCTGATTGTATAGAAGTCTATGAGAAAATGACCCTACTTCTCACTTGATTTATTACCTCAGTAAACATTGTAAACATGAGTTTATGGTCTCAATCGCTTGTTTCAAGTCTTCTTCAATACAGCATGATGTTCATTTAGTAAATTATGGTCCCATTTAGAGTCAAATAGACCATAAAGCAGGGTATGCTTTAGGACGCGGCTACCTTGTGACAGGTCGCTACCACGGCGTTGTCCGGTCTGGGAGTTGTCCTCGTTTTTGTCTTACAACTTTAACCCTTTCACAGTGTGTTTTCCGGGCATGTAAGATAATTTTAACATTTTGGTCGCCTATAAATGTCTTATTCAGCGTTTGGTTCTACTTAGCTCCACCCTCTCGTGTCACTTCTACTTGCAAAAAAACAAGATGCCGATGGCCATTGGCCAAAAACCAAGACGGTGACGACCAATAACCAAGATGGTGAAGGCCAAAATGCCGAACTCGAGGCTTCTAAACGGTACTCCACAATCCAATGGGTGACATCACGGCAACTACGTCCACTTCTTATATAGAGAATATGGGCTAAATCCTCACCTCCATTCCTCTGGGCATAGCCGTCTCATCCAGGAGCAACTCCAACACATTGAAGCAGACCATCAGTACACACATCACCTGAAGAGACATGAACAGCAATTAGACGACAATTAAAACAACCATCTGTGTTTAAGTTAAACAGCCTGTGAGAATATATCAATAAATAATAAAGCGCGTACCGTCAGTGCGAGGAGCCCAAGCATGGCCAGCGGATAGCCCAAGTTTCGCTGCCATGGGGACGCTTTCCTGCGCATTTCTGTGACGAAAGCAAGAAGAATAAAAGAGAAAAGGAACAACAATAAATGAGCGTACAGCAACAACTATATAATGTAATCACTGTGAGAGAAGCCCAGCAGAGAGCAGCCTGTTCAGAAAATCGTACCCAGGGCAATGCGCTTGCTCCGGACTGTTTGGTACTCTTTTTTCATCGCCTCCATGTTCAGCCGGACCCAGCACGACGTCGTACTGCCGCCTTCAACCAGATAACAACGAATGATAGAGACAAAAAGTCAGTCAGCTTTAAATTGAATCATCAGAAAATGGCAAAGGAGTGGGCTCATGGTGATGCACTCACAGTTCAGTTTCCTGGAGAGCGAGTCTTCCTCAAATGTGGTGCAGCTCAAAGTATCTTCTACATCTTCCAACAACTGAGGGGGATAAGAGACATCAATCAATTCGGAACGTACAGTTCACAGCCACAAGACAACTGTTAATGTAAAGGCTACTTAATGCAAAGTGGGAAGTGTAGTCACTGGGTCTGTGACTCACCCGCGGTTTGACCAATAGGCTGCCAGTTACACTGAACATCCGAGACAACCCAAAGGGAGTGCACACTGAGAAGAGAAACACACAGATGGTGATATGCTAGTCATATGCTATCGTCTTTGGCTGCTCAAGTAATTATGATAGAGATATACACTTACACAAAAGCAGCAACACTCCAAACAGAGAGATGCCCGAGTACAGGTAGGGAAGGTAATACTCCCACAGGTCTGAAATACAGAGAAGGAGAGTATAAGCAGCTATATTAAAAACGGTAAAACCAATTGTTACGGAGGGATTTTCAGGTATAATGCATGTGACTCACCATAGAGGCTCTTCCTAGCGATGTTGTCATGGAGGAGGGCTGACGCCACCCACACAATGCCCAGCACAAGCAGAGCCAGCAGCAACAGCAGCACAACTGCTTCGTACACTCGTGCCATAACCCCCTACACAAACAAAACAGATACTCTGTGATGTGCTGTCAATTTACAGATTTACAGTTAAGACTTTATTAACCCATTTGTGTCCGCAACTGAATTTGTAGAAGTGTTCTCTGGGTTTGTCTAAGCACAAATATCAAGACATTTTCAAAATCAGTCAAACCTTTTTCTTATCATACTACATTTAGTATTTGGGCACATGGGACTACTGTTTTTGTAATAAACTCCATTAAACATTATATTTTAGGAAAAAACAGTATAGTCCCATGTGCCCAAATACTAGATATAGTATGATAAGAAAATGGCTGTGTCTCAGAAACTACAAGGAACTCAATCAATTATTTGACATCTATGAACTCATAACAAGTTGAATATCATAGATCTGCACACATATAAAAAAAAATATTTCATATGGAAAACATTTAATAAACACAATGTTAGCATTTTTCGTCATTTGTTAAATTAATCCTGACTTTGACTATTAATAAAAGTGTGATTTTTGTGAAGTAAAATTTTCAAAGTTGTGTTGTACTGTTTGATACTTGTCCAAAGTAAGTGCATACCAGATTTCAATACTTGTGACCAATCAGAGCAAATGTTGTGGCATTTGTCCTTAACATACTAAATATAGTCTTTGGGCACAAATGGGTTAAATGTTTCTGGAGTCCAGAGGTGCCATTTGTGAGGCAATGCCAAAACTGGTACCTTTCTGGAGCCTGCAAATCCCTCAGACTCTGTGAAGAAGTAGGCGAAGGGCATGAGGAAGACCAGGGACAAATTGGAGAAAAGGAAAACTAAGTTCCACAATCCTGACGAGAGAGGAAGAGAGATGTTCAAAATGTTAGTTTCCAGTGCAAACATCCATCAGGGATAAAATTACAGCAAAGCATTTTGGCAGTACCACTGTCAACCACAGTGAGGTATAGTCCTACCAAGCAGTGTAGCATGACAAGACTGTCTATTTGCAACAATTAAAAATGAATTTAAAAATGAGATTATCATCAAAATGTTTCCCGCATGACACAACACCACAGGCCTGGTTTCATTTTGAGCTACATCACAAATTACTTTCCATCCCAGTTGATCAATTGAAAAAATATATTCATATTAGACTGGAGTTGGAGGGCTCAAACGAGGTAAACAGCAGTAGTTGGGAACAGTTGAAACATACACTGCACTGCACATAGCAAGGTCACAGCCACTCTGCCCATATCAATTATCGGTTTTGGACACAGGCCTGTAGTGTATTGATCTGGAGGTTATTACCAGTGATCCAGTGTGGTTTGACAGGTTTTCGTGATTATCAACTAGTAAAAACATTAAGATGTACCGTGGATAAGAGATCCATTGAGCCACTGCATGTAGTAGCTGTGGGGGAAGGTGAGCAGCACCTCGTTGGACAGAATGGAGATGGGGAGAAGGAGCACAGCACACACTGCGACAGACAGGGTGAACGTACACAGCCATAGCCTGAGAGAAGGATAAAGACAAGCTATCAGTGAAGTCACATGTGCGTTTGTGTTTAGCCTAACAGCACACAGCCTAGGTGAAAGGCTAGGGTGGCTACGGTAATACAGTGCCAGCGTGTAGGGACAAAGGGCGGCGTGACACTGACTGAAGTGCCCTCATCCAAACCAACAACCACATAAACACACACATGATAGAGCTATAGATCTACAGCCAAATGGCCTCAGGCCAATGCACATCAATCAATCATTCACATGGAAACTAATCAAAGTGAGTAAGTGAGAACAGATTGCTGTGGATCAGTTAATTATTAGAGGTTTTTACTTACGCAATTTTGTTGACGGTGGCATCTTCAATGTCCTCTGAAAGAGAGTAGAGACATATATAGGATTTAATCTATTACAAAAGTGATTCAGACCATTTGTTCTTATTGATAACATTTTTATGGAGACAAATATAAAAAAAAAATACATCCACAGAGCCTTTAGAAAGGTGCTGAATAAAAGTATGGCTTTTCCTTAAAAATATTATGACTGTGAATGAGTCATTTTAAAAACTTTGACGGGTCTGAAATGAATTTTTTGTTTATCTCTGTGGAAGATATCTGACGTTTGGTTCCCACTTCTAACAAGGCTTGTGAGCCAACAGTAAAACGATGTAAGTGTCACGTGGTATCTCTGTGTCGTCAGCGATCAAATTGCCAATTATTGGGAGAAAAAACTGGCTGAGTTTGACATTAGGTGCCTGGCAACGACTTGTTGTGAAGTGAATGCAATGGAACAGGGGAGGGAGAATGCGACATCTAGTGGCTGAATGTTAACAACGTTATCAATAGCACCTTTAATCACCAACTATTTTGATAATCGATTAATTGGTTTGAGTAATAAAAAAAAGTCTAAATTCTCTGATTCCAGCTTCTTAAATGTGAATATTGTCTTGTTTCTTTACTCCTCTATGACAGTTGTGGACAAAACAAGACGTCAGAGGACGTCATCTTGAGCTTTAGGAAACTGATCAAAATTTTTTTTTTACCATTTTTTGACATTTTATAGACCAAACAACTAATCGCTTAATCGAGAAAATAATCCACAGACTTATCGACAATGAAAATAATCATTAGTTGCAGCCTTACCACGGACATAACCAACTTCGCTATAACTTTGTAACTGAGGAAGACTTAAATGCATGTTATTCTGAGTGCAATCAGATAAAGTGTTGAAATATTAATACAGCAAGTCTGTGTTGGTAAAAGCTGTCTGGGGCAGTGTGTGTGTACTGTATATACATAGATATATAGGGCAAAGGTGTAGCAACAGCCCATACGAGGCTGGCCTCCGAGTGGGGAGTGAGTGGGGGGCGAACATGTTAGAACATTCTGTTCAAGCAAGACCAACTCTAGCAAAAACTGAATTACATATGAGTACAAAACAGCAAAGAGCAAAGTATTTAGAGTATGAAAGGGCTACTCCCTTGACCCATCTGTAAATGTTACTATAAGCCCCAAACACTCTGTAAAACCCCAAAATCTGTTAAGTATCATGCAATATGCTGTAGATCTTTAAAACTTCACAGTGTCAATTGCTCTACTTGCTAAAGTAATGTGCACCACGGTACACAATACTGTAATTTCTTTTTATGTAAATGTTGGCACAGTTTTCTAATAATGTAATGCCGGAGGAGCAAAAACCAGTTCTTGTTCCCTCATTGTCAAAAACAACTCTGCAGAGAGGTGTTGCACAATCGGCATTTAGCTACAGGGCACAACTGTTCTGCTGTTGTTGATGCACAGACAATATTTACGACGGTGGATTAACACAGAGCAGGTCCTGAACCTCAAAAAAAAAAGAGCTGGCCATGTCCCAGGTTTCAGCCCAGCCGAGCCACAGCGGAGCAGAGACCTGGCTAGCTGGACATCCTACATCTGCTTCCAATAGTGGCAAGTTATTGGATTTATTATGTAACTGGCAGCCCAGTCACCCCGCAGAACTTTAAACATCTTCTTAGTTCTAATAGAGAACATATTGTAGATCCAACTACATGTTGCACTTATGCACATGCTTGTCAACTACAAAGTTAATTGTCAATATTGTGTTGACCAAAACATATTTTTCTACATTTCTCCAACTGTGAAAAATAAAAGACTGAGCATAATGAGCCAGTTTCATGATGCTGTTGGTTGTACAGTAGAAGCTTGTAGAAAAAAGCTCTCCTTTGAGATGTTTGTGTCTAAGTAGAGGGGCCTCAAGCTACAACTCAAAAGTACAACCCTGTTTTTCTTGTCCAAACATTCTTCACCCCCCCCTGATCCACAGAGATCCCCCCCTGAAGAGGAGGTTAATATGTTACAAAACACACCTTCTGCACCTCTGGACAGCTAAAGCAAAGGTTCAGAGCCTTGGGTTGAAATTTGCAATCCTGGCAGTGTGTCAACTTAAAGCTATATTTAAATGTAAGCAAACTCAGTAAACAGCCATTATTAAAATCTAAAAATTAGAGGTTAACCGATAGTGGATTTTTAAAGGCCGATATAACGATAGTTTGGAGCAGGAAAAAGCCGATAGACGATTAATTGTCCAATATTTACTTCTGCAGCAACCTAGTCGGCTACTTTTGCATACACCGTTTTTAATAAATCAGTTTTTGTCATTTGGAATTTAATCATTCGTAAGAGAATATCCTAAAGTGTGATTTCATGCATTACATTGTTGGAATATGTTCTATTTATTTACAATGGGCAATGCGCTGTTCTGTGGCTTACAGTATGACTGGCCAGGATTACTTCTGTTATATTGTTAAATGCCATTCTTACAAACCATTAATGTTTATGCATATTCCCAGGGTAAGGAGGATCCTAAAGTGTGCGATTTCATTTCATGAATGGATAGTAACATGGCTGGATTATTTGGAAGAGAGAACAAATTTTTACAATAAGCAAGTTAAAGTAACAGTGAATGATTTATTTTCCTCCCTGTCTGCCTGTCTTGTATCGTGGACTAAGAGCTGATAGTGTTGCGTTATATATTCGAGAGATAACTTTTTTTCTCCCCCTCTACCTTGACTTTGTGTATGGAGCCTCCATGCAAAATGGTGATGTACGTCCCTGCGTGACTGGTGGAGGCTGCGCTGCCATCGGCCACTATCAGAGCCCAGTTCTGCCGATAACGATAGTTTGTAAAACGTCCTATCAGCACCGATTAATTGGTCAACCTCTACTAAAAATATCTATGCATAATAAAATATATTCTTTAATAAAAAAATTTAAAAGTATGATGACATTAAGAATATTATGTTTACAAAAATGAGTAAGGTTTGTGAAATAGGCGATACTCATTTTATTGGTTGTTCGAGCTTCATCTAGCTTTCAGATGAATTTTCAAGTAAGGCTAAAATGAGACCCTGTTCCCTGCATCCACCTACTCCCTACAAACTAGCAATAAGAGACAATTAACTCAAAATAGAAATGTAGTGTTTGAACAACACCTGTGCTGGCTTGAAAAGTGTGGCCTATATACTCTGTGGAAACAAATTCCATAACAGCGATGTAATCAGTATACTTGTCAACACCATCAATTCCTCTTCTGGCAATTCTCCAAAAGCCTTTCTCAGAGAGCAGTCTTTGTGTGGTGCACCTGAGTGAGGGTGAGAGACAGAGACAGACAGATTTTAAAACTCACCTGTGACAAACTCGGCAGCCTTCTTGAAATGGGTAAGTATGAGGTAGGATACTATGTAAAGGCATGTAAACAGGAGTACGCAGATCTGCAGAAGAGACAAAAAAGGAGATAGTGTTATTTCTTTGGCTTGTTTACACAGCTTATCGCGTAAAAGGAAGCGCAGCCTTGTAAACAAACTGTCATGTTCTGTCCAACACTGCTGAAGAGCAACACATTTATTTAGGTTGGCTCATATCTTTGATTTAGTATATTCTGATAGGTCTTAAAAGTGGGGGTGGATACGCGGCACGGATACCAAAAACATCCGGACGAGATAGAGATGGCATGGAGGAGAGGAGCTGGCAAGCATGTAGTCATGGCTGCAACAGATTTGTTCCTCATAGAATATTCTGTTTTGTTTTTTGCAGATAAACAGCAAGAAATAATGATTAAAAAATGCAGCCAAAAACATTCACCATTCAAGGTCAAAAGAGGCAGATGGAGTCTAAAGATTACCACTTTATTCCAACAAAGAGTGAAATGGGTGACAGCGATAAACAAGGGGGGACTAAGGGTTAATACCAGGGACAGATAGCCCCCCTGCTGCTTGTAAAGATCACTGACATTGAACTAAATCTACTGACAAATTTAGGCTTAACCTATATTCACTCAGCAATCTGTTGTCTGGCAAAGCTCTCAACATTTCCCCCCAAAGATTGAAGTACATGGCTTGTATGACCAACACACAAAACACGAGAGAACTGTTAAATGTATCTCCACATCTTCCAGATAACTTCTAGTTCTACAGTGGACAGTCTGCAACAATAGTCATTGCTCAGACACACACTTTAATGAATACTCAAATATTTCTCAACCGTGTGAACCCCTCAGGACAAAAAAAAGTGACGTTGTCATAGCAAACAAATTGATAGACACATTCCGTACACGTCTATGCACAATGGCAAACTTGTGTTTCAACGAGTGATAGACGGTGAATTCACTCCTCTCTGCCACAGAATATTAGGTGCTATGAAGAGGAAAGGGCAAGGTAGAAATTAAAACTAACCCTGTGAGTGTTTAAGTCTGACAGCTCCGGTCCAACTATATAAGCAAACAAACCCTTTACAACATTTTTAAAATACTAAACAAGACTAAAAGTCTATAGCCGAGGCTGTAGCACTCATTTCACGCCACAAAACAAAGTTGTTCCATGTATAAAAACTGGACACAAAATGGGCCTTGTTGTCAAAATCAAAATGGTTTACTCTCTCTACCGCGGGCATTTTAGGAAACCTCACTTTCAGCTAGTCTGGCTTAACTCTACGTTGTTAACCATGATAGTGAGTCACTGTGTTGGTTGCACAAGAGAAACATTCACTCAGTGTGTAAATTACACTTTAATTTGAGCAATGTCAATTACCACCTTCTTCAAAAGCAAAATAGTCCGTTGGCATTAGTGTAACATGCTAGCATTACTTATCAAACTACAGCTGAACTAAATGTCATGTTAATTCATTCAACAGTGGAGATGCGGTGCATCAAAGTATTTCACTGACAGATGAATGAAATGGGGTTGCTGCCAGATCACAAAAAATCTCCACATGGCAGCTCAGGAGAGGTTCACAGGTAAGGTAACAGGATGTAGAAGATTTTCCCCGAGGTAACAACAGCAGCAAACAAAGAGAGAGAGGCTCTCTGGAGAATGACAGATATGTGACAACAACATACAGGTGTAAAACCTGTTTCTTAAATGGATGCAAACATAAGCATAAAAAGTTCCTTGGAAGAACAAAGAGCCTAGAATTTTTTATTTTTTTTCCATTAAAGTAATGTTACTATAGTATAGTCCAATTCATATACTGTAAACAATAAAAAAAAAGTCCCAGAACAGTAGAGGTCAAAACTATTCATGGTGAGACAAGGTGCATTTACATCAGTGTTTCTATTATTCTAAATTCATAACAAAAGGGTATTTTAAAATGGATCACTGGGACATATGGACATATGGACCTATGGTAGGCTACAATAACAAATGGAGTTGGGGTACCGTCATACACCCCTCCTCCTGTATGTCTCCAGGAAGTGCAAGATGTTGACCCACTTTAGAATGTAAACAAAACCTTGGGTCATGTCTAGAAGGTAACCCACAATTTGGGAAACTGTTGCAAGATGGTTAAGGTTAGGCATTGATGAGCTAGAATAGTTAAGGTAAGGCATTGACCTTGAATAGTTAAGGTTAGGCATTGACCTTGAATAGTTAAGGTTAGGCATCGACCTTGAATAGTTAAGGTTAGGCATCGACCTTGCCCTGTTGTTGAAATGTGCTACACAAATAAAGCTGCCTTGCCTTGCCTTGCCTTGAATAGTTAAGGTTAGGATAGGTTGTCGAGCAGCAATTCTTCCAAGAATTTTTGCACGTTTTTGCAATTTGCGGGTTACCTTCTATACACAACAAAAACCTGGTTGCATATGGCTAGAAAACTTATTTTACTATACCTGGTAGCCACCTCTTATCTTATTTTGACTGACTGACCATGCGTCCGTATGATTAAGACCACTTGTATTTTGTATTTTTTGTAGTACAGTAACTGTTTTAATTTCATTTGGACGTAGTGTATTTGGGCAGACAAATGGACTTATGGCATATGAAATGTTTTTCTCTCAATCAACTAAACTATACTTGTATAACATCATAAAGTTTGATTCATTTAAACAGAAATGACCACTAACAGTTAAATTGTCCATTTGTACATGGTAAAGTTTATCGACCTATTTTAGTAGTTTGGGATTTATCCAATAATTATCATTACTGTCAATGTGTACTTTATTTTTTATTATTTTGTTTATTTTATTTGAATTTATTTTTATCTTTTTCTTTCTTTTTTTTTAATTTAATTTAACTTGCATCGGCAATGGGTGAGGGTTGGGTGGGAGGGGGCTTTGGGGGAAAAATACCAAAATATGGAGGGACAATCATTTACATTTGCGCTCTATTTGTATGTTTCTGTACACCTGTTGTTACTCCCAATAAATTACGGAAAAAAAGAAAACTTATTTTAATGCAAACTAACATAAAATTTCATCTGTTGAGAAATATGTGTGTGTGTATGTGTAGTGTTTTACCGTGTAAGTGGGAATGATCATTGGAAACACACTAGCTGCATCACACAAACAACAATGGACTGTACATAACAACTTATCAGCTCAGTCTGCAAAAATTGTTCAATTATGCAGTCTAATTTGCTGGTTAATCCAACAAAAGGAAAAGCAGGGAACAAAGGACAGGTTTTGGGTGAGAAATAGGTGGAGGGGTAGAATAGCACCCTTTTAGTCCACGTGCTGATTGGCAATATTGAGAGCTGCCAGCACATAGCAGGCCACTGAGAAGAGAGTTTAAAGGATCCAGAGGGACATCTTTTTGCTGAACACAATATCCCCGGGCTTAGAGTTCACAAAGAGCATTTTAAAATTCAAAGAGTAACCTAAATATCATTGCACTGATTCAAGCAATAAACAATGACGCTCAAATGTTTTCACACGTTGCCTAACCTCGTAGTTCCTGTAATAATTCAAAGGAACGGGAGGTTGGCGGTGGCACAGCACAATCCTTGCAAAATGTCAAGTGGACTCCCGAGTGTGTTATTTCAGGGGCACCCAGTCTCTTGTCCAACTAAACACGTTCAGGCAAAGCATGACGGCCTTTGTTTAGAAGTAAGAGGATAGATTAGGCAAGACCTATTCACGATTGATTCAACAGCCAGAAATAACTTAAAACGTTGCATGGGGAAAGCCATGCTAATCCAAAAGAAGGTGGGCAGCTGCAGGATGTTGTGTCAAAAGAGTTTTGATCATTTTACTGCAATGAGTCATGCAATATTTGATAGCTTGGTGATATAAGATTTCAGAGAAGCAACAACTGAAATTCCAGGTAGGGAATTTGTATCCTTGAGAATAGAAAACATATATCAACAATGTGCTTTGATTCTTTTTTCCACAAACAAAGCCAGTCAAACAGACTCTCCTTAAAAACAAACAAAGTAAGAAGCAGAAATGATCCAACGCGCCCACAAAATTACAGATCATTAATGTCTCTCAAAACTCCAACAGGAAGTGATTCCTAAATAATACACATTTGTAGTGGACTATTACATTTTCCGATCAGTCTTAACCATATCTTTTATAGATAACATGGTACTCAAACAACATTTCTCAGGGTGACTTGATATCTTGATGCGTGCGGAAACTGGGTGTTCCCCCGTCTCTCAACATATTGAGACGTTTTATTGTGCTGATCATTGATTCTTCCTGATCCCTTTAGGCTCAGGGTGCGGGCTATGGGTGTGTACTTCTGGTTCTAACAATATCTTTAATCAACACCTGATACACTTGCCAGATGCTGTGATTTAAGATGATTTACAAGTTGCATTATTAGCTCTAGAGATGCACCGATCCAACTTTTTCAGTCTTGTTTACGATACCTGGGTATCAGCCGAGTTGTGATCCGATACCAGTGTTTAATTAATAAGCTGTATGCCTCACTGTGTGGAAGTGACTGGGATCATTCTTTTATGTGTAAGGCAACTTAAACATTGTGTTCCTAACTTTGTAAAACAAAATAAATACATAGATATGAATGTACTGAATTGATATTTATTCAAATAATCTGACACCACCAGATCGGCCCATTGTCACAGATACCCGATCCACCTACTGGAGTCTGTATCGGAACGATAACCGATATCAGTATCGGTGCATCATTAATTAACTCAAGTGAAGACAGACATTTGGCCTCAATCAAACTTTCCCAGTGATTAGCTGGTGCGCCACATTTGGCAAAGGTATGAATTTTGAGCTGTGTGTTTACTTTGGCATCGTTTCTTCCAAATAAGGCAGAGTCAATATGATCTATTCATAACTTAGAAAGAATTACTGTTGATTTACAGGAATCGGACACCAACTGATGCTACTGTGAAGCTTCTGACTAAAAGCTGTGTAAAGTCAACACTTCACATAAATATTGCCTTTTTTCCTGCCAGTCGAGCATAACATTTTTACCATTCGTCTGTGCTCCGACAACATGTTTACGCAGAGTACTATGATTATGTAAATGAGCATTTCGGTCTTCTGAGCACCTAGAAATCACTGCTGCTCTTCTGGCCTTTGTAATGTGTGTCCTGTGACTCTGCAGCAGGATCCCCAAAATAGTTCTATAGGCCATCTCGGTCTCAGATTATAAGAATGAATTTAATACACACACTATTTTAATACCCAAATGGTTTGCAAATGCATTTGAAAAAGACCTAAAGCCTGATAAGTTTCTAGATAACAACAGAAAAGTGTTTGCAGCTTGTGGGTTTTAGATCAGTAATCCCCAATATCTTCTTTCAAAACATGCTTGGTTTAATGAGATGTTTATTATTATACAAATTGAACAGTAATATTTTAATACACCTGATTTGCAGAAATGCTTTGGGTGTCTAGTAGGGCTGAACGATATTGAAAAATTATCTAATTGCAATTATTTTGACTGATATTACAATTGCAATATGATTTGAGGTAGTGATCATTTTTACACAATTATTCTCATTTTCATTGAAAAACATATTAAAATGATTATGATGTGATTTTTGTGGGCATCTGTACCAAACGAAGATGTTTTCTTAAGTCTGTAATATGATGTGTAGGCCAGGACATCTCTGCAGCAACACAATATTTAATTTAAAATGCTAATTTCACACATAATTCACCTTTAACAAATATTGCGCAGTAGGCCATATTGCGATTTCAATACAATTTTGATTAACTGTGAAGCCCTATTATCTAGGAACCTTTCTAAATAAGATGCTTAATTTTAGCCTCCTATATATTTGCAAAATCTGAAATAACCTTAAAGTTAATATGGATAAAAAAAAAAAGCATTTTTCTACTTTTCGATGTGTACTGCACAAATTAGTTTAACTTTAATTGAGACAACCCTCTACCTGCCCCTCTTTGCCATTTTGTTTTGTGTTGAAAACGCTCAGGTTAAAAATGTAAGATTCAAAAACACACATCTTATGCTCGTCATTCTCTTATTCTGCCATGTTATCTCTACTGTATCCATCTATCTACATCTACTGTATCTTTCAAGGAGTTCAGCCTTTATCAATTGGATGCTATGTGAACTACTACAACTGTATTTACACTGCTGCCAGATACTCTTCCATTCAAAATGAGCTGACCTAGGATAAGCTCGGCCTAAAGCCATTAATAAAAAGAGATGCAGGGCAGCTGACCAGCCATACGGGGAGCATGGAGAGGAGATGGTAAGCTGGAGGGCAGCCAGTGGCTTAAGAAGGCGGTTGCAACTAATTGCATTAGGTCTTTAAGTGAAAGGGGCAATGACAAAACAAGGTCATAAGAATACATACGGGCACTTTGTGTGTTGCTCATGTAAAGTTAATTCTACACAATTGAAAATATGTCTGCTAATAAGAGCACTATATGACATGAGATTGCTTAGAGGATGTAATCAGCTCTGCCTGTGATACCTAATGTGGTCAGACTGATATAGTCAATAACAACTTTAATTTGGAAATATCCAAGACAACTAAGTTTGCACGATTTTGAAAAAATATCTAATTGTGATTATTTTGACTGATATTGTAGTTGTGATATGATTTGCTATATTAGAGGGGATGATCATTTTTACATCATTATTCTCATTTTCATTGAAAAAAAAGAATAATAATTATGGGGTACCAAACAAAGATATATTCTTAAGTCTTAAGAATATGAAATGTAGGCCAGGACATCTCTTCAGCACAACAATACATAATTTAAAATGGTATTTTGATACACATTTCACCTATCACAAATATTGCTATTTCCTCCACATCCTGCAATTTGAAAATTGCAGTAGGCCATATGGCAATTTCAATCAAATTTGTATTAATTTTGCAGCCCTATAGACAACCTTTTGAAATAAAAAAAAAAAATGGAGAAAGACAGTTTTAGTCTTGTTGTGGAGCCAAGTCAGGTTCAAAAACACCTTAAATTGCCTCAGATTATTTTGTTTTAGGATGTTTTTGACAATTCAAAGTGTGATTTCACAGCAGAGATGTTGACTTGTCATAACAGGAGAAGCACAGGTGTAACTAATGACATTAACGACAGCTCAGTCCCATAAATGGTTCAATATCAGAGCCCTGAAACTGGGACACCTAAATATAATGCCGTCATTATTGATGTTATTAGTTACACCTGTGGTTTTGTAAACTGTCTGCTCTGAAAAAGGTCTTTGGGCTTCACCAGTTCATTTATTCTACCCTCGTCTTTGCTGTTTCAATGACTCAATCTCTCTAGGGATCATTCATTTTTATATTACAATTATATTATATTAAATTTTTATATTATTAAATCATCCATAAATGTACACCAGTTCGCTGGCCTAATCTACAGCTGCACAGTTTCTGCTTATTGTCTCTTACAGTACTAGTACAATTTGAGCTTAGAGCTTTTTCTTATCTTTTACAGATGGGCAAAACCAGGACAAATTGATAAGTCACTGATTTTAACAGCAGAAAAGAGGTTGCTTGACATCGTCCCTTATGTAACACTGTACTGAATATCAGCAATATCACCAATCTCAGTAAAATTAACTGCCTATGGGATCTGATTGTACTTTTTTATGGTTAATGGTTAAAGGTCAGTGTCCATGTGCCTTGCTGTAACTGAACTGGCAAGTCTGAAGTCCAGAGTGCTGGTGTTGCACAAAACCTGAGTCAGTCTCTGGCAAAAACGAGTACAGTAAAAGTAAAATGCATCATTAACAGTATAGTCAAACTAAAAATGTGAAGTAGGGTGATCCAAACCATGGCAAAACAGATAAATGAAGCCACCAGTGTGTTGGTGTTGAACAAAACAGAGTCAGTCTCTGGTAAAAGTAAAATGCATCATTAACAGTATGATCAAACTAAAAAAATGTGAAGTAGGGTGATCCAAACCATGGCAAACAGATAAATGAAGCCACCAGTGTCTTGGTGTTGCACAAAACAGAGTCAGTCTCTGGTAAAAAAAACAGCACAGTAGAAGTAAATTGCATCACTAACAGTATAGTCAAACTAGAAAATGTGAAGTGTCTTGAATATTGTTGTGTTTTGTTGCTGTCACTTTTGATGTTGTGGTCATTGTTGGTAAAGATTGTAATGTGATTGTGTACTGAAATGTGTAGCCTAACATTTCAAAGTGATTTAAGTGGACTCCAGGAAGAATAGCTGGGCTTCAGCCACAGCTAATGGAGATCTGAATAAAAGATAAAGATAAAAAAGTAGGGTGATCCAAACCATGGCAAACAGATAAATGAAGCCACCAGTGTGCTGGTGTTGCACAAAACAGAGTCAGTCTCTGACAAAAACCAGCACAGTATAAGTACTGTAAATTGCATCCTCTACCTCCCCCTCTTTGCCATTTTGTTTTTATGTTCTGTGTTGAAAAAGCTCAGGTTAAAAATGTAAGATTCAAAAACACACAGCTTATGCTTGTCATTCTCTTATTCTGCCATGTTATCTCTACTGTACCCATCTATCTACATCTACTGTATCTTTCAAGGAGTTCAGCCTTTATCAACTGGAATTGTTGCACAAAACAGAGTCAGTCTCTGGCAAAAAAACAGCACAGTAGAAGTAAATTGCATGATTAACAGTATGATCAAACTAAAGAAATGTGAAGTAAGGTGATCCAAACCATGGCAAAGAGATTAATGAAGATTTGAGAAGAGGTCCAGGACGTTGGAAACTCACAGGAAGAGCCAAATGCATCATTTACAGTATAGTCAAACTGAAAAATGTGAAGTAGGGTGATCAAAACCATGTCAAACAGATAGATGAAGATCTGAGAAGAGGTCCAGGATGTTAGAAACTCACAGGAAGAGAGCACCCAGATGCTGAGTAAGCTCCTTCATGTTCCTGTGTCACACACCACTAACCAGCTGCATCCTATGCAATAATGAACGTCTCTACAGAAGCACATCTAGCCAGCTAACTGCCACAACACTAAAAAAACATGAACATAAAATGACCTAAAAGTCACGTTAAACGTATAGTTAGTGATGCTGAAATATGAGACAACTTTAATTGGAGAGTTGAGCAGCTGCCAAGTCACAAAAACAAACTAAAAAACGTCTTAACTTTCTCTCTTGTCCTGATTTATATATTCAGAGTCGACCCCTCATTATTATGCATATTATTAACCAACGGTTACGTTAGCAACAGCGTTACTTACTATAGTCTCCCGGACACGGTTGTGGAAAAGTTGCTCTCTAACCGACACGTCGTCCGTTTCCATTCTCTGAAAACCATACCAGTATCCTCAAGGCTTAAAAGCGCTGGAGGAAAGAAGGAAGGGGTGTGGGGAATGGTTAAAAAGTTAAAACATGTTGTTATTAATGCCGTTGGATGGATGTATGGCTGTTCAGCCCGGCTGCTGCATGTAAACGGCTGACTGAGCTAGCTACGCTGCTAGCTACGCTCTGATAAACAAGGAGGGGTCGTCAGGGGGCGGGGCTTAACCGAGGAGAGGAAGGAGCTCGAGCTCTACAGGTAGCTGTCAATCAAACACTATAATTAATACGTCATCATCATCATCATGCTCAACATACCAGAGATGATTAAAATGTTCATGTTGTGTTGGATGTCCACGTGTATCACTGTCTCGTACTGTCTTCCAATGAGCATTAGATCAGCAGACTCTGTCACAACTTTTAAATCCCGTCTTAAAACCCACTTTTGTTGAATGGCTTTTCAATCAGCTGAATTATAGTCTTTTGTATGCTTGTGTGCTAATGTGTAGATATGTGCATATGTAACTGTATGAATATGTATATGCTTGTTTCTTTAATTTCCCATTCTATTGTTTTTTTATTTAATTATTTATGTTTCAGTGTATTCTGTTTTACATGATGTGAATTTCCTTGGAAAGCACTTTGTGCTTTGTGCTTGAAAAGTGCTCTACAAATAAAATTATTATTATTATTATTATTATTATTATTTATGTAGGCTATCAGTGGTGGAGAGTAACTAAGTACATTTACTCATGTACAATTATGAGGTACTTGTACGTCACTGAGTATTTCCATTTCATGCTACTTTATACTACACTTAGTCTGCATAAATATTAAGATTCAAGATTCAAGATTCAAGATGTTTATTGTCACGCCGGTTATACAGGTACAATCGTGTGAAATGCTTTTTGCTGGGAAGCTCCAATAAAATAATAAGTTATATTACAATTATAAAAGGAAATACTTTGTACAAGGGCATATTAAGAACATATACATTAAGAACATATACAGTATATACAGTATAAGATATATTTTTGTGTGAGAAACAAACTCAAAACATCTTAACTTTCTCTCTTGTCCTGATTGTATTGTCAGAGTCGACCCCTCATTATGCATATTAATTACGGTTATCTACTTAAAACTCTGTAAGTTTTTGTATATTATGTACTTTAGTTGCTGGCTACTCTCTAAATTCAGATTAAGAATACACAATTTAATCAACAAATAAATAATTATATAATTATATCCAATAAGATTTTATTGATCCCCAGGGGGAATTCACAAGCTACCCAGCAGAATATGAAGTAATATATACATATAAAATATATATAATCAAATTAAAATTAGCCAGCTGCAATAAGTGCAATTCTGAGGTACTTGTACGTTACTTGAGTATTTCCATTTGATGCTACTTTATACTTCTACTCGACTACAATTCAGAGAGAAATATTACTTTAATTATTTATCTTTTAACTTTAGTTACTAGTTACTCTCTAGATTCAGATTAAGAATACTGAATTGATTCAACAAATAAATAATTATTTAATATTCACAAGCTACCCAGCAGAATATAATATATATATATATATATATATTCAAATTAAAATTATCCAGCTGCAATAATAAAGTGATGTACACATTGATACACCAATAATTATAATCAAATATACATGAATAGAAAATGGGCTATTCTACAAAATAAGTACTTTTACTTTTGATACTTAAAGTATATTTTAATGTTAATACTTTCCTGCTTTTACTTAAGTGAAATTTTAAATGCAGGACTTTTACATCTAAGAGCATATTTTTTTTACTAGCTTTTACTTATATTTTAAGTAAAATATTTGAGTACTTCTACCACCACTGGAATTAATACATTGACTTGAAAACTTAAATCTATTGGTGAAATGACAAGCCTAAAAGATAATTTTTTACAAGTAAAGTACATCTGTAAATACAGTAAGCACAGTCCTGTACTTAAGTGCAATTCTGAGGTCCCTTAAATACGACACATTAATGCATCAGTAAGTACACGTTCCTCATAATACATTTATAAGTTTTACTTGTAAAGTGATATTTTGACATTGTGGTGTTGTTACTTTCACTTGCTGTACGTAAAGAACCTGAAAACTTTCACCCCTTGTTTTCATATAATTTTTCAGGGAATAGGTTTAGGATTTCTGTGATATTTTTTTGTCATTGCTGCACATGGAAATTGAATATAAGGCTTTAATTTCATGTTTAATGTTCTTATATATGTGTGTATAGCTCTGTGTTTGCAATGTATTCTTCTTTAAAAGCATTAAAATCAGTGTCCTGTCTCTCATAAATGTTCCTTTAGGCCTTTTCCTTACCTTATCAGATGATCAAGGGACATAAATGTCCACATGTGTAATTTCATTGTCATGATCCAAAGTCCAACTGTTGCAACAACATGCACAAACTTCAACTACGGAAAGGACAGGAAAGGATTTATCGGGATTTGAAACTATGGGCTCAGTAAGTAACCTAGTTTTTATTATCTAAAACCAAATAGGTCTTAAATGTGTTTTAAAAAGTAAATACATAGAACGGTCACTCTGATATAGCCTTTGGATTAACTGTGGATTGGCCTATAGAGGAAGGTTGGGGCCTACCTTCTCAGTTTCTGACTTTTTGCATAACATGTGATGTGTTTTATCTAAAAAAAACAACTCATAATAACATGTTACAGCCTGCTATGTTTTGAATCACGTAATGGCTTTAAATGACAATGCCCTTCACGAGCTAAGATAAATCCCTCTTATATAATATATTATTTAACCAGGGAAGTGGATCGCAGAGATTAAAAATCCCTTTGCCAAGATACCAGCAAAGCACACAGATCATAGGGCAAACACACCGAGCTGTAATGAAATAGGTAAAAGTGAGGGGAGCACATGGGATCAAAATGTGTGATGTGATCAAGCGCATAACGTAAAATAGCTATCAGCAGTCAATATAGCATAATAAAGAATGAGAGTAGGTAAGACTAAACTCTTCCATGACTTCATTGCAGGTACCCATGAAGGATGACTAATATTCACCTGTACAGGGACTGATCCACTGAGGCCAAAGGATGGTAAAAAGTGTCATGGTAGCCTATGCCCTGTGGGCAGCAGGTGGGCCTTTGGGCCTTCACCATATATATTTAGGAAGAGACAGCCATGCTCTGTTATGGATGCTAACCCTGGGAGGATTTGGGTTCGGCTGGGTCAGAGAGTTCATACGTATTCCTGCATATGTTGCTGAGGCCAATCAAGATGCAGAGAAAGAGAGAAAAACCCGCCCCGCCATGGTGCCTCCACCTGTAAGCCCTGTCAGGTTTGTTGGACAGGTGTGTGTTGGGATCTACTTTGGCACCGTGGCTCTGATTGGGCTGAACTCCCTTGGTTTCTTCTACTTGATCGTGCTGCCTCTATGCGTGGGTGCAGGGGTACATCTGGTGTCCTGTATTGGCCAGCAGACTTCTGACCTCCAAAAAACTTTGATGACTTGTCTCATAACCTCCCCGATATTCTATGGCAGCACCTTATCACCTCTACCCATAAGCCTGGCTGCCAGTGTCACTGCTGCACAGCACCGCAGGGTCAAACCTCCACGGACACCCGGGAGCACACAGAAACTAGGTCAGATGATACACCATGATATCACTGCTTTTCTCTAAATCTTTAAGACCCACTAAAATTACATTTATTTCCATCTTTTTTACCAGGTCCACGGCTTTACAAGCTCGGTCTAGCCTGGCTGGCCTTCTCTGCTCCGCTGGGTTACTGTATTTTCCACAACACCACAGCCACTTTGTACTACCTGTCTGACTGTGTAGCAGCACTGCTGGATATTTTCTGGTTCCTGCCTTGGCTCAGAAATGTGTTGGAGTACATTCTTTTAATGCCATATCGGCTCTTGTGCGTTCTTACCGGAGGGGGGTACTATGAAGACGCTTGGAGGAAGGTGCTGGAAATACTGCTCAAAGAGTACACTGAGAGAGAAAAAGAGGCACTGCGGGTGAGCTCATAACTCTGGAAAGGCTATAAATATAAGTGACGAGTTAAGATTGTTATACCTCGAGGTGTATAGTACAGTCATTTTTTTGGCATCGTCATAATGTCCAATCTGGATATATTTCTGTTGCAGGTATTGTCATTGGAAACGGCGGCCTCTCTTGAAGACATAACTCACAGCTACAGAGACCTGGCCAAGACATGGCATCCAGACCACAACCCCAGCAAGGATGCTGAGGCAATGTTTGTGAAGATCCATGAGGCCTATGAGGTCCTTCTACAACGGCACAAACCTCGTCAATTCGGATAGTTAAACCTTCATTCCGCACTGACTGGCCTAAATAATAGTTGCGAGGGCACAGTGAGGTCATTCCTGATATGCAGCAACATTTCGGCCTTAAAAAAATAAATGGATTTTTCATGTTTATTTGCATTATATAAGAATAGTGACATGTTTAACTGTCAGGAAAACATATTTGCCAATCTCAGGCACTCATATAATAATCTTTATGGGTGGACTGGTTTATTGGTCTATAAACCTAACAGGGTGGAACATTTTGCCAGCGATAGCTCTGTGAGTGATCCAGATTTAGCTAGCTACCCCTTCTATACATAAACAGAAATTTTATAACAATATCAAATATGTTTTTACTTTTTTTTGATCGGACCAATTTTCTTCATAAATTAGCCAAATATTTGTTATTAATCCTCTTTGTTTGTTTCATTAGTTTTTCCCCATCGCTTTAACCTAGTCATGTCACGCAATGTATTAAGTTATGTTGTGTCTAACATCACCTGTCATGTCTTGGTTCACTAGATAATAAAATAAAATAAATAAAATAAATAAAATTAAATATAAATAAAATAAATGCTGATGATGATAATGATAATAATAATAATTTTGCCAAACAGGGTGAATTTTAAGAGTGTAACAGATCAACATCATGAAAGATGGACAAAAAAAGGCATAAGTAAAAGTGTATGCTTACCCTGCTTTACCCCTTTAACTTCCCTCCCAAAAAAATTATGTCACTTCCTGAAAATGGTTTCAATGGAAATGTAGTCTTTTTCTTCTTTTTTCTTTTGAAGATGAGAAACTATTAACAGGGTAGAAAATGACTTCAGGGACACACAGTAAATGATTAAAATGAAAAATAACTATAGTTCTTCCTAATATATATATATATATAACCAGAGAAAGTCTAACGTGGCCTGTAAGATAATTAAAGAATATATTGAATATTTTATAATTTTATGGCTTATAGTTCTTATAGAAATTGATTACTTTGCACTGGGGACATGATAAAAGCGTGCACATGTAACAAAAAAAGGGTCAATAAAGTTAAAAAAAAAAGTATTGTAATATGCATTATTATATGTTTGATATGATAAAGAAGACCTTAATCTATAATTCAAGCCATTTGTCTGCATCTGCATAACAGGAATGACCTTTCAATCATTGTTTTCTGTTGTCTCATGGAACATAAATGCACAGAAACTTGCACAGTATTTCACAGCTGTCTGATTGGCTACTTGACAGAGTTGATCTTAAAGAGCACTTTGCTGCCACCTTGTGGTGCTACAGATGTAATATCACCATAAACTATTTCATCACAACAATATACTTAATGTTTTAATGTGTGTTTTGCTTGCTATTAAAACGTTAAACCAACACCACCATGTTCATATCCTTTAATTTCACATCATGAATATTAAACAGATAATAATGCACTATACTCATTTTTAACAATCTCTTCTGCACTATATTCACTTTTTTTTAATAGTCGTGTATCACAGCTGTTACCCTGCACTATATTCAGTTTTAACAGCTTTCTTCATCTCCTTGTATTTTTATATCTGGTATATTTTTTTGTACTTTGCATTACTAACTTTTTTTACTGCCTTTTTACTAACATGTTTTTGCACTGTGGAACTGTGATGCTGGAAACTTTAATTTCCCTCGGGATTAATAAAGTTACTATCTATCTATCTATCCATCTATCTAAAATGCATTCTTAAATGATGTAATAATCATGTAATAAAAGGTATAAAGACAGACGCCAAAGAGAGACAGAGAGAGAGAGAGAGAAATTGTAAAATAACCCGCCTACTTCATTCTCCAGCATTTCCGGAAGAGGATATCATAAACTGTGTCTGAATTTCTTATGAATATTTTACTAAATGTAGCAAGGCTTGCAGGCCAGCTTGTAGACAGTATTTCTCCAAAATATATATTAATGCGCAGCAGCCTATAATAATAATAATCTTCTTATAATAATAGTCTTCTTTTTGAGCCTATATGAGTTCTTCTTATGGCTCATCACATTTTTTAGGCACCTGTATACCACAGAGCTGCTGCCATGCATCGATGCATTCGACACTCAGTGGATCAGGAGCTCTGTTGTACCATTATTCGGTCTGTATCCCAGCATGGGCCCGGAAGTTGTTTGGGATTCCCAGGTAAAAAAAAAAGAAAAAAAAAAAAAAAAAAAAAAAGAAAAATCCCGGAGATGCTGTCGTCGCCTGGGAAAACAAACAGCTATCCAGACAATTAAAAAAGGAAAACAAGCGATCGGTCGCCAGGTAAGGAGGAGGAGGCTTTGTGGACTTCACCGCATCGCTTGGTAAGACCATTACATTGGCTTTATTATGGTGAAGTATATGGCATGTTTGTGGAGAGTAGTTGGTTGGGGGTGAATGCCATTTGTCGTGTGGTCGGGTGCCATAGCAACGGAGCTTCATGAGAAACATTGGCCGGGTTTGACGTGCTCGATGTCGGATGACAAGCTGCGTTCATGCGGACAATTTGGACAACTCCTGCAACACATCCTCACATTGTGTCTCGCCGACTGTCTCGACCGTCCATGAAAGCTGATGAACGGAAAACAAGTAGCAAGCGCATACATGGAGGAGCAAAGCATGATAGTTATTATAAAAAAAAATGTTTTTTTATTGCACAGTTGCATAGATAGGATTGCATGGCGCTGGTGTGCAATTTCCTTTTTTTTTTAATAATTTTTTTTTTTTAATCGCCGTGCCCTGGTGTGACTGGCGCGTCTCCTCCCGGCTGCATCAGCGCCTGTTGCTCCCCATGCGCGGCCAATGCCAGGATATTAATTTTCCCTAGCGCTGCGTTGTCTCCGCCTCCTCCCATCAGCCTCAGCCTCAGCCTCAGCTCCATATAGTCTCTCCTCTTGTCCATTGTTGTTGTCATCCATTTGGCCCCAAAAGGTGCAGCAGCATTTGTACATCTGGGGTTATTTTGTGTCTCGTTTTTTCTTGTCAACATGGAATTAAATAGAGCATCACCTGATCTGGTGGTCACATAACATCAGCATGTCTGGAAAAATCTTGCAACTCAGCACCGCCAGTGTTGGAAATTGGTGTAGTGTCTCCATACATCTTTGCACTTTGATGTCTGCTGTGGAGTAACTGCACCTAATGTATAACCTACAATAAAATAAAATCCCCCCATAATTTATTATTAGTCTATTACATGTATACAGAAGGGGTGGATAAAATAACAGGAACAATTAACAATGAGAACAAATAAATAAAAAATTCAATACCCTATTATATCTGTGAATATATAAATATTAATAAACATATAAATTAATAAATAATATTTTAAAAATAGATTTGCGAGTAATCGCATGATTGTCACATAGTATATCACGATTAATCGCAAATTAATCACACATTTTTATCTCTTCAAAATGTACCTTAAAGGGAGATTTGTCAGGTATTTAATACTCTTGTCAACATGGGAGTGGGCAAATATGTTTGCTATAGGCAAATGTATGTATTTATTATTAGAAATCAATTAACAACACAAAACAATGACAAATATTGTCCAGAAACCCTCACAGGTACTGCATTTAGCGTACCAAATATGCTCAAATCATAATATGGCAAATTCAAGCCCAACAGTTGTCAGTGTGTCAGTGTGCTGACTTGACTATGACTTGCCCAAAACTGCATGTGATTATCATAAAGTGGACATGTAGGTAAAGGGGAGACTTGTGGGTACCCATAGAACCCATTTTCATTCACATATCTTGAGGTCAGAGGTCAAGGGACCCCTTTGAAAATGGCCATGCCAGTTTTTCCTCACCAAAATTAAGCATACGTTTGGAGAGTTATTTAGCCTCCTTCGCGACAAGCTAGTATGATATGATTAAAACTAAGCCCGCTACAACCCAAAAATGGCAAGTTGCGTTAATGCATTAAAGAAATTAGTGGCGTTAACGCGTTATTATAGCGTTAAAGCCCTAATATATATAGATAGATAGATTATCAGAAAACTGCACTATTACTGCATTGCTTTGCACATTTATACACACTGGTTATGGTAACATACTGTACATATAGCTTTCTAACTTGATTTTTTTTTTAATCTGTATTAGGGCTGCAACTAACAATTATTTTCATTGTTGATTAATCTGTTGATCATTTTCTCGATTTTCTCGATTAACCAGAAAATATTCACATTCAAGAAGCTGGAATCAGAGAATTTTGACTTTTCTTTTCTTAAAAAATTACTCAAACCGATTAATTGATTATCAAAATAGTTGGCGATTAATTTTATAGTTGACAACTAATCGATTAATCGATTAATTGTTGCAGCTGTAATCTGTATATAGTATTATATTGTATTTTTTTCTACTTACAGTATCTGTATTCTTTTCCTCTCTACCTCTCTAACCGTCTTCTTGTGCTGCTCTAATGCTAAATTTATCTCCTGGGATCAATAAAGTTTGATCTTACTATTGAATTTTGTTGAGATTATGTCAATAGTGTAAGGTGTTCTAGCTATTTTGTCCACCCACGGTAGTTTAAACTCCTCCTCCAACACTCTTGGCCATTAGCTTTCTATAAATGCGGAGCCTCTCATATTCATTTGCTGGCCACGGTGCAGAAGAATCTACATGATACAGAAATAGCAGGGCAGAAGCCAAATTTACTAAATTAGTTTATTAAAGTGAAATATATTATTAGACATTTGTATCTGTTTCCTAGCCTTATTTTTGTAACAACAAACAGCTGGTAAGTATATTTTATATGGTTCGCGTCAAAGGTATTATATGAAATTTTCATGTAACTATGATTTGGAAAATTGGATCTTCTCAAAAATTATCATTATGAATGGTTAAAAAGTTATATTGACAGTCTGTTTTTAACTCATATTTCTGTAGGCATCTGGTGAGAGAATGAATGCTGATGACTGCAATGGACGCTCATATGCACAAGGTAAGTTTATACATAAAGGAGAAACTACTCTACATTTGTGTGTACAGTCTCCAGACTTTAATGTTTACTTTAATAACACGGGCATATTGATGTTTCAGGTAATGGAGGAGAGTCATCAACGGAACAGGATTTTTATGGCGGGTTGCAGGGCCCTTCAGCGAGATCTCCAAACAGTCAGCAGTCGTCACCACACCGCTCCCTTAGTGGTCTGTTATTATTCCTTTTCATTGTCGTAGAATTCTTCATTAACATTGTGTATGAAAGTAAATGTGTTTTTTTCCCCTCACCCTCTCTCTGCGCAGCAAACTCCATCAAGGTTGAGCTGTGCAGCGACGATGAGTCACCAGGTGCTCCACAGCCAGAGAACAGAGAGGCTGTGAGGGACGATAGCAGGAGGGATGACCCCATGGAAGAGGGGAGCGCCGAGTACGCTGGGGCTGGCGCAGACAGAGGGAGCGTTTACAATGAGATGGCCAGTCCGAATGCTGCTTCACCGGGACCCATCCGGCTGGCCAATGGTAAGCTCCAGTGCGAAGTGTGCGGGATGATCTGCATCGGACCCAACGTGCTGATGGTGCACAAGCGTAGCCACACAGGTCAGAACAAAATATGGCCAAAATACCCTAAATGTCATTAAATAAAGGCAAATGATTTACCTCTAAAATCCTCTGTCCGTCCGTGTGTGCACAGGCGAGAGGCCGTTCCAGTGTAACCAGTGTGGAGCTTCCTTCACCCAGAAGGGGAACTTGTTGCGCCACATCAAGTTGCACTCAGGAGAGAAGCCTTTCAAATGTCCCGTTTGCAACTACGCTTGTCGCCGGAGAGATGCCCTGGCTGGACACCTACGCACACATGCAGGTAAATCAGTGAGCTTTAAGTGCAATTTAACAGTAGAAGAGATTTTTTCATGAATCTACCTGATGGATGCAGTTGTTCCATATTAACATTACACGTTGTTGTGATGAGGTATAGCGTGGGAAACAGCGGTAAGCGGTAGAAGTGGGTATTCATTAGAATGGCCCCCCTTCTGCGAAGCTCAGAGGAAATAGGTGTTCTTCACCAGCATGTACAGTAAAACACATGACAAAATATGACATTTAACAGTTTGTGAAAACAGGAAATCCTGTTGGCGCCTCTCAATTTGTGAACACACATTGAACAGGTGTTGACAGAGTCTTGGTACAGTACAGTACAGTAGAGTAGATCTTGGTGGATCTCCGCGGGTCTCAAAGGTTCATTTTCGAAGAAAAGATTCTTGCGAACTGGATTTCAGCGAATTGACGTCAGACTTTCCGACGGCTTACTAAGAGGAAACGATGCGGTTAAGGGTTAGGCGTTTTCTGTCGTCACTGGCGAGCAATACAGAACAATTTCAGGAATTCCCAATCAATGGGGAAATCCATTCTTGCAAACCTAGCCAATAATGAGTTGCTCTTTATAAAAATCCCCTCCGACAAACATTTTAATAAACAACACCACTATAGTAGTTACATTTGATCAGCAGTATCCATCGTCTAGGGTGAAATTTTGTCCCATTTTGTCGATCTATCACTTCAATATTTTTTTTTCCTCTGAATTGCAGCTCCTTCTCCAACTGTGGGAAAACCTTTCAAGTGCAGCTACTGTAGTCGAAGCTACAAACAACAGAGCACACTCGAAGAGCATCTAGAGCGCTGCCATAGTTATCTGAAAAGCCTGGACCACCAGACAGCAGTCATTGCACAGACAGCACAGGGTAACATATCACACATACATGAAACTCTGTCATTTATATAGACAATAAGCTTCTAAGTTTGATTGTTAATGCAAATAGATTGAATAAAGCAAGTTTAACATATTTCTACAAATAATGAGTTAGTCTGTATATTGATGACAAAGAACTTTCTGTTTGCAGGCGAAGAGTCAGTAAATATGGAGACGATTACTAAACCTGTGCTCCAGCCATCCAGTGAAAAAAGCCAGTTTGTGGATAGACTGGCTATTAGCATCACCAAACGCAAGAGGTCAACGCCACAGAAGTTTCTGGGTGAGTTTATTTTAATTAGACAATCCATGTTATTCATGTTTAGTAAGAGTGTAGAAATATATAACTTATTATGCATGGACATTCTATTTTATATTTAAATTATGTGATAATAAGGATCTTTGTCTAACATCACCAGCTGTCCTGCAGATAGTTTGTGATACTGTATCGATTCTCAAAAACACTGAATCAATTAATATCTTACATGCAAAGATTAACTCAGTCAATACTTTATTTAATTTGCAAAGAGATGCACCCTCTCAGTGTATGCGCCCTCTCAAAGTAGTGCTATGATGTTGGATGTTACAGGGACTGTGATAAATGCAAATGCAGATCCCACTGTTCTGATTGCATGAAAAAGTAAAACTTTTTTAAACTCCGATTTTATGCATATGATGGTGTGTTCTTTATACTATGATAGTTTTCCTAAAATTAGATTTAAAAAATTGTAATGTATCGCTTTGCTTAAAGTATTGCAATATATCGCGATAATATTTTGAATCACAACCCCTGTAACTAATCGTATCGCTAGATTCTTAACAATACACAGTCCTAGTTACCAGTTTGGAGACAGTTGGTCCAGGAGACGCTCCACCTTAATCGTTGTTTATTACTGATATTCCTTTTCATAGGTGAAAAGCACATGCACCTTGACCTACCTGAAGCACCTTACGAATTGTCCTCTGGCTCTGAGAAGGAGGGGGACCTCATGAGCTCTCAGCCCGCTCGGGACTCTGCTGGGTCGGCTGGTCCACATCTCCAAGGCGGCAGGGGTAAAGGGGAGAACCATGAGCCGCCTGCACTGTCTCAGCTCCATCCTGCCTTCCTTTCGGAGGTACGCACGGTTATGGGCTCCATCAACAGCAACGTGACTCCTCAGGGCCCCCGGGCCCATGGTGGAGGTGGGATGGCAGCGGTGTCTCTTGGCCTGGCGGGGCGGGAGGCGGGTGAAGGCCGCGATGACCAGCGCTCAGCCCACAGCTACACCACCTCGCCCAACGGCTGCCCCGACTCTACAGACACAGAGAGCGCAGCAGAAGAGCAGAGCACAAGGGCTACAGCCCCGACAAGTACCTCCAACAACCACCACCTCCACTACCAAACCCCAGCACTGCCACGCAGCCATCCCACTTCCAGCCCCAGGCAGGCCAAAGACTCGGACCCAGAGTGGGAGAGAGCGTGTCCTGTGCCCCCCACCATAGCAAAGAGGAGCCCCGTCTCGCCCCTTTCTTCCAGGGAGACTGTGCAGGTGTTAGACAGGGACGGACGGCCCGTGCGCTCCTTCCACTGCCGGCACTGTCGCATTCTCTTCCTGGACCACGTCATGTTCACCATCCACATGGGCTGCCACGGCTTCCGCCAGCCCTTCGAGTGCAACATCTGCGGCCACCGCAGCCAGGACCGCTACGAGTTCTCGTCTCACATCAGCCGCGGAGAGCATCAGGTGGGCTGAGGAGAGGGGATAGTGGTCGGGTGAGGAGAGGGGACTGCTGCTCTCTAAAGTTGTAGGCTCCTGTTTGTTCTGCACCAGATCAGTTGCTTTAAATCCCTAGTGTGAGTAAAAGGATTTGTGGTTGAGAATATTTATTAAACTAAAGCAAACACCATTTAAAGTTTAGTGGAGGCAAATTACATTCTATGATTGATTGCACTCCCATATCAAATCATCTGGCAAAACTACTGGTTTTGCTTCAAAAGTGCCTTCTTTGGGGATTTCCTCTAAAAAAAAAAAAAACTGGAGGGGAACTGGTGCTTAAAAATCTTGACTAGCCATCTTTTGCTAAGTGATTTAGTTAGCACCTGTGAGAGGCCATGTGCACAGGCAGTTAAGGAAAGCATGTACATTTTAAGAATTCTATTTGGTCTGCTTAGTATGCACTAAGAGCTTTGTTTTTGTGGTTGTGGAGGGCACTTTGTGTCGTGTGTCAGGTAAGCTTAATATGCACTGAGAGCTTTGTACCTCTGGGTTTTGGGAGGAGCTTTTGTCACAGACGAAGCACAGAAATGGATTGCCTTAACTCCTGCAGCAGTACGCTGCTGTAGGGATACATTGTTTACAGCACGTGTGTGAAGTCACCTCAGAAGAGAGAATATTTGCAGCTGCACAGCGAGACTATCAGGACAGGAGCGAGATCATGAGGGAAATGAACATTCAGAGTCTTCAGGGCTCTAAAATAGGTTTGTGGATTTTAAAGTGAGCCTTAGAATACTGGTGCAGATCAGACCACGAGCCATGTAGTGTACAGTAAGAGCCTGACTGAGATGGCCCGGGGTGCTTTACCTACACAGGATTGCACTTTTAGGTCCCCTGCTTATATATGAACATCTTCGCCGAAGCACTTGATGGCTTTACAATTTTTCTTTTCTGTGATTGTTCTACTGCACTGATAAATCGCATAATACTCACAATAACTGACCATCTAATTTGCAACACCGGTGTATTTTTAACGGAGCCGGCCTTCTTCAGAAACCCACAGCGTTGCACTGGTTCTGCACTCAAAAAGTTTGCTGCAATGTGTGACTGAGAATTAAATATCAGTTCAACTAAAAACAATTCTTTTGTGGTTTTACATTCAGCAGTTGTGGCTGAGATTTTAAACAATTTGCATAATATAAGTGAATTAACAAATGAATTAAGGAATCAGTTTGGATCTGTTCAGTTATCACTTGTGATTATCTATTTAGTGTTGTTTGTTTCAGCCTTGGTGTATTTAATCAGCTATATTCCAAATCTTATCCAGCATATTCCTCAAGTCCATGAAATGTTACCTCCTGCTTCTTTATAGCACCCAAATACCTTATTGCTACAGTATGGTGAGTTATCTGACAATGTTAATATTGGGAACACGAATGAGACCAAACTCAGTATTCTTACTTGTTATTGTGGGTTTTGCTGCTTCATAGTTTTAACTTAATTTCCTTCGATCGCAGGCAAAAATATACTTGAAACTGTTTGAGAAAAAAAGTAATCTAAAAATGCACTTGGTTTGATAAGTAGAGAAACGTGTGTGAATGGAATATAGCATGTGTGCTTGTCATTTTCTGCTTTTTCCCTGAATTGTGAATTATTTTTGAAATGTGAAGTACTTTCAAGAAGTGGAAATGAGGCATGGGTTTTTTTTGTCTCCTCGTGTGGACTTTTCAATGTTATACGATATTTTGTGAATGATGTAACATGACAAAACACTTTACCTCAAAGTTAAAGATGTACAACTGCCTCATTATTTCAACAAGTCATGTTGCTTTCCGAGATGTTCTTGCAGTTGCAAACGCGTGCCCCTCGATATTCTCAAAACTTTTTACTGTCAATAAAGTTGAGTTTATTGTAAAAGTGATTTTCTCTAGTTCGACTATGATGGCGTCCACATCTTTGAGCTTATTTTTCCACACAAAATACATTTAGTGTTACGCATTTTCTCCTATGTGAAAGTACAAAAACAAGTAGATATTTAAGAGATAATTAAGTACTTATTTTACAAAGATAACAAATTTTAAATTCCACATCATACAGGACATTTCTCTATTGATATACTACTACAAAAAAATAATATATAATAATATATTTTAATTTATACAGCTGTGTCCTTCAGTCCATGTCAGATTTTAGGATGTAAAGAATTGGGTAGCTGCCTGTAATCTGTATTAGGTTAACAATAAAAGAAAGCTTTATATTGTATATTACATTACTACCTGCCTATATGAAACCCTGAAGACTAAAAAACCCATAATTATAACAGTTTTATACAAATATTCCAGTGTTACTTAATGTGATTTAACAAAAAGTGCATGCATAATTTCAACAGTTTGATGGGTGCGCCACGGTAGGCAGACCCATGTATTTTGGATACTGTAATCGTATATTTAGTCTTGAAACTTAATTTTCCTTGTTTTAAAAAATGTTACATCTTAAATCAATAATTACAAATTTCAAATTAGTTAAATGTCACAGAAAACACATGTTACATATTGTAAGCATCAGTTAAAAAAATAAAAACAATATACTGTATATATGAAGTGTCACTGTAATATATCTAAAATAGTATTTAATATTTTTGCACTGTATATTGAATGTTAAGACTTCAGAGATGCGGGTAAACGGAGTATTTCTTCTGAGAAACACATTTGAAGGTAAAGTGTCAATGAATAGGTCTAAACTTAGACATTGACATTTTGTCTGTTTCAGGGTTGGTTTTGACCTTTTTAACTCTGCAGTGGAAAATCTGTTTTGGCTGCTCCTACAGACAGATTCCAGGTGCAATTCAAAAGGTATATAAATAAAACCACCCCTACAGTGACAACTTTCAGAAGTACAAATATGTAAAAGCCACATATGTCTACACAGAGTATTCTTTCTTACTTTGGCAACAACACACAGTTGTGTGACCTTCGATGCACACATCACGACCCTGATGAAGGCAAGTGTTTTCATTCTGATAGAAAATTTTATTTTCTAACTGCATGTGCAATTCAAAACATGCAACCGTCACTAGATGTATTTACATTAAAAAAAAGTTCACAAAAATACCACATTACCATCCCCACCCAATTACCCGCTTCAGTTTGGGGTTACCATTTTTCAGTCTGGTTGTCACTGCCTTTAAAAACAGTTTACATTTTCATAAGATGAAAGAAGTTTGCTGTGAAACAATGCAATGTACACAAGATTGAGCACTTTAATCATTAAAGCTAAATTGAGGATTTGGCACAACTTGAGAAACGTGCACTTGTGACACGTGCAGCTTTTACAGTTCTGAGGAAATAATCTGCTCTCAATCCCTGTGTGAATATGCTGAGTTACAAAGAATTGCCTACCTGTTTTCAACAGGAAGCTTTCAGAGGGCATGCTCCTCTGATTGTTTGTTTTTGCATGTTTTACCCAACTTACAACACATCACAAATACACAATAGCTGACTGTTTTCCAAGCATAAGGTTCTTGATTTTTAAAGCATTTTTTTTTCTATTTTCAATATAGCCACAGCTTTCCATTTATTTCTTTACCGTTTGAGCTCGTCAAATGTTAGGATGTGCTGCTCTTCTCTGTTTTTATATCATTGTAAATTGAATATATTTGGGTTTGGTTGGGACAAAACAAGCATTCTGAGGCTCTTGGAAATTATGATGGCCATTTTTCACTAATTTCTGACATTTTACAGACTAATTAATCAAATGATTAATCAAAGAAATGATATGTGTTAATCAATTATGGACATATTGTTGGTAAGAGGTATAATTATTAAACAATTAGAAACCTGTTTTGGAAAAAGATGGTAATAGTGTAAAAACTGCATGTGATTTGTAATTAACAGATATGCAGTATGACCCTTTTATCTCTTAACTTCGGACAGTTTAGAAGGTTAGTTTTATCCTCATTTCTGATCAGTTAATCATTAAAGGTCCCATATTGTAAAAAAGTGAGATTTTCAGGTCTTTTACATTATAAAGCAGGTTTAAGTGCTATATAAATACTGTTAAACTATCAAAACGCTTAATATACGGACAAACACACACAGCCCGTATTCAGAAATTGTGCGTTTGAAACAAGCCGTTAGGATTTCTGTCCAATTGTGATGTCACAAATATACAATATTTAGACCATTACACGGTTTTAAACATTCTAAATGTTTCCAAGTTTATTTCCCGTTGCAGTGTATGTGAATGACATCAGCTGACAGGAAGTAAACATGGACCCAAACTGTTGCCTAGCAACGCGATTCCGTTGCAATTCTGTTGAAATGCACTAAAAAACGGAGCGTTTCAGACAGAGGGTGAATACAGGTATATTCAGGCAGACAGTATGAGGGAAATAAAGTTTTTTTTTAAACATTACAGCATGTAAACATGTTCTAGTAGAAACATAAAATACAAGTATGAACCTGAAAATGAGCACGATATGGGACCTTTAATACAGATTAACATGAATAAAAAGAGCCAACTGCAGCATGTTTCTGTGTCATCCACTTTGATGCACTGTGACTGTGTGTCATCAGGTCAGGTGTCATTTTTTAGGTGTTCCACAACCGACACAAGACAGGATTAATTTCTTTTTACTCACAGGTGGTCAGTCATCTATCTTCCACACAGCAACCAGACAGTCACCATGGCCTTAGTGATGATGTCTCCACACGGTGGCAGCATCCACCACAGCCACATCCCTCATCACAAACTGTTGATGATGGTCTTTGACCACTCATCGGGCAGCTGGTGCAACGAAGAGTCTGGACATGATTTTGTTTAGGATACGGCAGGGGTCTGCAACCTGCGGCTCCGGAGCCACATGCGGCTCTTTAGCCCCTCTCCAGTGGCTCCCTGTGGATTTTTAAAAATGGAAATGAATAACTTTTTGTTTACATTTTCATTTTTATTTAGCATTGTTGTAGGTCTATGGTACGACGGTACGACGGAGTATTAGGGCCACATTGAGGAAAAAAAAAAAATCTTAGGTTTCGAGAATAAAGTCGGAATATTATGATAATAAAGTCATAATATTATAAAGTAGTAATTTTATGTGTTATTTTATTTTTTTCTCGTAAAGTTGTGACTTTATTCTCGTAAAGTTGTGTCTTTATTCTGTTAATATTACGACTTTTTTCTTGTAAAGTTATGACTTTATTCTCTTAATATTACGACTTTTTTTCTCGTAGTTATGACTTTATTCTCTTAATATTATGACTTTTTTTCTCGTAGTTATGACTTTATTCTCTTAATATTATGACTTTTTCTCGTAAAGTTATGACTTTATTCTTTTAATATTATGACTTTTTTCTCGTAAAGTTATAACTTTACTCTCTTTATATTATGACTTTTTTTCTCGTAAAGTTATGACTTTTTTTCTCGTAATATTATGACTTTATTCTGTAAATCTCAGATGTTTTTTCCCTCAATGTGGCCCTAATACACCATAGTACATTTTGAACTTTGGCCCTCACTGCATTAGACTTATCTACTATATATTTAGACTATAAACTGTGTTACCTTCATCACAATGATCAAATGTCCCGATATGTTGTCAACGAGACATCAACATCAATTTAGTAAAGAACACAGCTGTACATTGTCGACCATGAAACAAGCCCATTTCAGTTTGAAATTGTGTTAGAAATACTTACTTGTTAGTGTTTCTTCCTCTCCTTCTTCTTCTTCCTCTCCTTCTTCTTCTTCTTCTCCTTCTTCTTCTTCTTTTTGTTAGTGTTTCTTCCTCTTCCTCTTCTTCTTCTTCTTCTCCTTCTTCTTCTTTTTGTTAGTGTTTCTTCCTCTTCCTCTTCTTCTTCTCCTTCTTTTTGTTAGTGTTTCTTCCTCTTCTTCTTCCTCTTCTTCTTCTTCTTCTTCTTCTTTTCCTTCTTCTTCTCCTTCTTTTTGTTAGTGTTTCTTCCTCTTCTTCTTCCTCTTCTTCTTCTTCTTCTTCTTCTCCTTCTTCTTCTTCTT
>CAKALU010048930.1:0-24648 GCA_916700995.1 Hozukius guyotensis
AAAAAACAGAAAGAAATGGGATTTACATCAATAAGTCTACAGTACCTTACAGTTTTAGTTTGCTTTGTGAACTCCTTCACAGTCTGCAGTCTGAACAGATCGTCTCTACTGTACGTCACGTCAGTGGCAGAAGAAAGAAAGATGAGATTTTAGTATTCAGCGCGGAGCGGCATGATGTGCTATGATCTGTGTTTTTGGCAGCGTGAGACATCTGTCATTGTCTCCTGGATGTTTATTTGAAGTGATACTTTAAATGACATTAAAAAACAGCCTCTATGTATCTTAACCATGTTCTGCGTTCATACGCAGAGGAGCGGCGCGTCATCATTCAACATCAACATATCCATCTATTATTCATGCCTCGTGTACTTGCTGCAGTCTTCTTTGGCTTGTTACAAGGCTTTTCGATTCCGTCTCCCCCAGCTCTGACGGCGGTGCCCCCGCACACACACACACACACACACACACACACACACACACACACACACACTCCATGCCTGCCATGTGAAATTGTGGATTTCGCCTAGTTAATGCAGTCATATGAATTATTAATTGTAATAAGTGGAGCTTCCAGGCTCTGTGTTTTATTGCGTCCTCCTTCACTGCTCTGTGACATTACAGAAATGCCAAATGTGTCCGAGACAGCCTGAGCCCATTAATAACGGAGCTGAGCTTTGTTTCCTCTCTCGCCTTCAGTGCCGTCTGGCTGTGTGGGATCTGGAGCATTTTAATGGATCCCCCTCCAACCTCTGCATTACAATCTTATGAAGTGTTTATTTAAGGGCAACAAGAATGCTTTTAAGAGCACAAAGGTTATGTGCACCAAATAAAGTGGAGCTGCAGCCAGTGCAAATGTGCGAACCTCTTAAGATCTTTAAATGTGACACCGTTTCACCTCCACCACAGCTCTAATCGTCTCTTAGAAAAGGAGCATTTTCGTGTCTGGAGTCTTTCTCCAACCTGCTCTCTCTCTCTCTCTCTATATATATATATATATGTGTGTGTGTGTGTGTGTGTGTATACTGTATACATATACAAATATGTATTTTTTCCATGGTTGTCCATACTTAATAGCAAATGAATCACACATTTTTTATCTGTTCAAAATGTACCTTAAAGGGAGATTTGTCAAGTACTTAATACTCTTATCAACATTGGAGTGGGCAAATATGCTGCTTTATGCAAATGTATATATATATTTATTATTGGAAATCAATTAACAACACAAAACAATGACAAATATTGTCCAGAAACCCTCACAGGTACTGCATTTAGCATAACAACTACGCTCAAATCATAACATGGCAAACTGCAGCCCATGTTTAATATTTACGATATAAAATCGGTTCCGATCGGACTTCCGAGCCGATCGGAACTCGATCCAGAACCATTAAACAACGTACCCGGCATGATAGGAAAAAAGATGAAGTGATGACAAGATGGACAAACTGGCAAAAATGGCTGGTTGGCGGAGGCATACAGTACAAACGCGAGGCATTAATTCTAGTTTTAGATGGATTCTTCCACTTATTGTCACCAAGATAAATGCTTTCTCATAAGAAATTCTAATTAAGAGGAGGCCGACACCTCATGTCCGAGCTAACTAGAGATCAGAGCACAGGCAGGGGAGAAGCAAACTCTGTGATTTATTACCCTCTTCTACTAAATGAGCAGCTAAGTTCTCCTGAAGTTAATATAATCATTAGTTACAACCTATTGACCAGAGAATAAAAAAAAACAGCACTCCTATACTGCACATATGGATTTATACTAAGTAGAACCATTTTTAAAAAAACACATGCAACTGTTTCAGGGTCAGGTATAGACACAGTTGCAGACAGTGAGTAAGTCTGGGTCCCTTGACAGTTACACAAACAGCCAGGATGAATAAATATTTCATTCCGTCTTGAGTGGCATTCCCAGAAAAGCATAGTTATAGGTGTATATATACTCGGATACATTATTAATAAACAATCGCTATTTGAAGCGTGTAGTAAACCGTATGCACCTGGTTCCAGGGCTTTTGTTAAATACAGAATATGTCATGTTTAATTTCCTGTTTTTATGGTTTGGAAGATGATGCAGAAGTATAGATACCATGACTCCATTCAGAAAACATCTGGGGAAAATATGTCACGTACAAGACGAACTGTTTGATTCAGCAATGAGATCTATAATTTTGATTCTTACATAAATACTAATTAAAGGTGTAAGCCTATTGATTTTTTGGCGAGCTATGGGCAGAGGAACTCCACAAGGAGTTTAAAGGGACTGTTTGTAACTTCTTACATGTATAAATCATTGTCTGTGTCTGTGTCCCATGCGCGCTCGCGTGTGGCTACGCTGTTCAGACTCAGACTCCAACACAAACTACACGGACGCGGGGAAGACCGTAGCTTTGATCTCCAGGGCCGGAGTCTCTGCTGTACTCTGCTCCTCTGCTCCTCTGTCTGCCTGCCTGCCTTCACTCAGCTCGCTCCACCTCACGTGCATGCGCGCACACTACACACTGCAGAAGAGTTAGTTTAGCTCTGAGAATATGTAGTGAATGTACAGTGGACGTTTGTGTAGAAATAAATGCTGCAGCTCCTCCAGACCAACAGAGGTTTTCCGTGTCTTGTGAAGTGACGGGGCTCCGCAGCGAGAAACATTATCGTCTCCGACCGGGTGCCGGTGTTTCCCCTGTTCCCTCCGGCCGCGGTCGGGAGGCTGAGGCAGGAAAAGCCAACACTAGGATCAGCAGTGATCCATGGAGAGACCTTCGTCTGGTCAGCTAACATTACTGCCAAGCAGCTGAAATATAGAGTGATATTGTGGTTTTAGCTGACGTGTGTCGCCTCACTGTTTTGAGCGATGCTCGTTCATGTCGATGTAGAGCGAGCACAAGCGCGAGCCCGACGCTGACTTTCGTTGACTTAACGGCCACAGGTGTCGCTGTTAACAAGCATTTCTGATTCTTACAAACAGTCCCTTTAAAGTACAAACATGTCTGCCATATGACCATATGGTTGTTGCAGCGAATGTGTTAGCAAACACCCTTCGCTAAGCTCTGTTGCTACATCTAGCAAGCTGACTTTAACTCTGCGAGCTGGTTAGAAACACTTCCTGTGTCTCAATAATACACTGTGTACACTATGTACTTACTTGCATAGTGCATGAATTTCAACAGGGTTGTCTCAAATTGAACACGGCTGTTGTGCACTTCCCTGAAATGACGGTCACATCATTTGACCGCTTGTTCTTTTTCCTCTTTTTGATGGATAATTGCAACCAGAGCATTATTTACCACCATTTCACAGCGATTGTCGCCCATCCAAAATATCTGCCGGCTTGTTTGCTCACTGGACAATTGTATTAAAACTGAATTAAAAAAATAAGTGATTTCACTTTTAATTGCTTGTGTGTGCCCCCCTGTTTCACACGAGGTGGAAAATACGCTGCCGTTTCCGCCATTTTCACAAGTTTGGTGATCCCTTCTGCTACGCAAGGCAAGGCAAGGCAGCTTTATTTGCATAGCACATTTCAGGAACAGGGCAATTCAAAGTGCTTTACACAAACAATCAAGAACATTGCGACAAAGTGCAAAAGAACATCAAGACATAATTAAAACAGTCATAAAAACATAAAAATGTTAAAGATTAGAAAAAATAAAAACAAGCTATTTTAAATAGATAAAATATGTGCGATTCATTTGGGATTAATGGTGATTAACTATGGACAATCATGCGATTAATCGCGATTAAATATTTTAATCGATTGACAGACCTAAAACAGACCAATTTATGTTTACATTCAGTGTTTCCCACCAAAACATAATGTGTGAATCCTTGAGGCCTAACAAATGTGTTGTTGAGTGCGTTTCCTTTCTCATGAAACATATACAAACCCAGTTGTTTACATCCATATATGCTAGTTAGCAGTCTCATTCTTCCCTGCTCTATTATTACACATTGCTCTGTTTATTGGTGCGTTGCTGCCACCAACTGTGAATCAGTCGAATATCCTAAAACTTAAGCGTATTACGTCTCTGCATACACGTATGCATGCATGTTCTCGCATGAAATACAAACAAATCATTATCGCTATCAATGGACAAAAACTCCACAGGGTATCTTTAAGTTGAATATTTACATTCCTGTTATCTATTTTGGTCTCCACCAATTTCAGAGAGAATTCCAGCATGCTAACTGTTCAACTTTCCTGATGCTTGGTGCTAGTGTAGCCTGCGGTGGGTTTTTCAGAGCTTTTTTAAAAAAAAAAGAGGAGCGTCTTCTTTTGAAGACATGTGTTCGTGCCCTGGGTTTTGGTGTTGCCGTCTCCTCTAGACTGACATCTCTTTGGACATTTGGACATGTCCGTTTCATACTTCAGTGATGCCAGGCTGCCGGCTTTGGAGGGAGACACAGTGAATTGGACATGTGAAGAGGAATCTGCCTAACCAAGCAGAGCTCCTTGCCCTGGCTGGCAACAGTTGACTGGTTCCCTGAGCAGATGATGGGCAGCTCATTGCTGCTTTCTCCACTCTTACAGCTCTCCTGTGGAGTCTTTGAAAAATCTTTTTGACTACCTTTACATTTCACCAGTGGGCTAACTCCAAGTCTGAGAAGTGAAGCCAATGAGGAAGTGCCTTAAACTTGCATTCTTTCTAACAGCCAGCAGGGGGCGACTCTTCTGGTTGCACAAAGAAGTCTGATTGTATAGAAGTCTATGAGAAAATGAGCCTACTTCTCACTGGATTTATTACCGCAGTAAACATTGTAAACATGAGTTTATGGTCTCAATCACTAGTTTAAAGTCTTCTTCAATACAACATGATGTTCATTTAGTAGATTATGTTCCCATTTAGAGTCCAATAGACCATAAAGCAGGGGATGCTTTAGGGCGCGGCTACCTTATGTCACTACAACGCCGTTGTCCAGTCTGAGAGTTGTTTAGAACTTTAAACCTTTCACAGTGTGTTTTCAGTTCATGAAAGTTATTATAAGTTATTTTGGTCGCCTAAAAATGTCTTATTCAGCATTCGGTGGTTCTTAGCTCCACCCTCTCGTGTCACTTCTGGCTGTAAAAAACCAAGATGGTTTTTAACAGCCAGAAGTGACAACCAAAAACCAAGATGGTTTTGCCAAACCAGACGCTTCAAAACGGCAGTCCACAAACCAATGGGTGACATCACAGTGACAAGTCCACTTCTGTCTATGCGTTTCACCTCCTACTTAAAGGGTAACTTTGGTATTTTTCAAGCTGGACCCTGTTTTCGTATGTTTTTGTGTCTAAGACACAACAATTCCTGAAATTGGTCCAGTATTGAGGGAGAGCGCTAGAGACAAGGCAAGTGAGCAATGTAACATTATGTTCATTAAAAGTTCTTGTTTTTGCCACTAACGGGCTCAGATTGTTATTATAAGTGTGTGGCAACATTTTGGAAAGGACCCTACAGAGAAATAAAACCTTTACCGTACCTTTATTCTGTCTGTTATTGTGTCCAAGTCCCGCTCAAGGAGAAGTCTCATTGTGAAATCTTAATATCCGTATACTCAAATAAATACAGACAGCCATCGAATTCTAAGACCTCATCCACGTTGTTGAAATCATCTAAATATTCAGTCATGACATTGAAAATAACACTAAACTTTCTGTACTCCAACACAACAAACTGCCCGGCTGGCACTCCCGTTTCCACCATGGATGTATTCCACTATTCCACCTTGCCAGATTTAACAACGAGACTTCTCCTTGATCGAGACACTTTCCATGATGTTGTCAGACACTTATAATAACAATCAGAGCCTTTCGTGGCGAAAACAAGCAGTTTTAGTGGACGGAAATGACGGTGCCAGCTTGCCCCCAATACAGCTGCCGTCTGCAGCGTTCTCCTTCAATAATGGATCAGTTTCAGAAATTACTTTCCCAATTAGACACTCAGACACACAAACATAGGAAAATGGGGTTGAAAAATATCGAAGCTACCCTTTAAACCAATTTTCACCTCATGTCACCTCATCTTTAGCAACATCTTTAAGAGCTTCACAGACAGATGAACTGCTTCCTCTGGGCAACACAAAGCTGTTTTTGTCCCTTGGTGTTTTGGCCCATGTTTCCTGACACCCTTGTGGCGTATTTACAGCCATTTATCCATTCAAGTGCCACTCCATGGTCCATTTTCTACTCACTGATGCAGAGTGGGAACTGGCAGACCACCTGTGAGTGTCTTTCCTCTGTCTATAAAAGTCCTCATCCAGATGTGCTCCACCCTATGTGGAGAACTCACTGCCAGTTTTCCTAGAGGATGGAAAGAGAGGAAGATCTCCGTGAAAAAAGATGCTGATCCCAAAATCAGTAATGTCCAGCCACATCCAGACAGGATGGACACATGAGAACCTACTCACTAACATTCGATCACTTAAAGGCTTTACTACTGTGCCATTTGAAAAGAACACTCCTATTTTAGGAAGTTGATAAATTCTTATAATATTCCAATAATACATTATTGTTTATGCTTTTTTAATACGTTTAATCATGATCCGGATCGCCACCAAAATCTAATGGATTGTTGATTGTGCCAAACCCCACCTCTTCAAAAAATGTCATTCAAATCCATTGCGGACTTTCGGAGTAATCCTGCAAGCGGACAAACCAACAAACCAACAAACCAACAAACCAACGCCGGTGAAAACATAACGTCCTTCCTAGGCCTTCGGCCTTGGCGGAGGTAATAATTGATCACAAATTGATAAATGAACACACAAAGATGTAGTCACTGAGTAAGAGTCATGTTGAGGAGCTTGTCCACAACTTTTATGGGTCAGACTGATGAAATGTAGTCATTGTGTGTAAATGATGAAAAGCTTTTTTTGCCAGCAGTTAGACCCACCAATCAAAAATAGAATAGGTGCAAGGCATTTTCACATAGGTGGTGTAATGAGACTCATCACTGCCCTGTAAGACATCCCTAGCAGTCAGGTACCATACCAGAGTGACCTGCTGTTAATAACAGAACAGGTCACTGATTTGATTCCTGTGATATCTATCAACAGCTGAGTGTGCTGTCACGGTGTCCTTGAGCAAAACGCTGCGCTGCTTCCTGTTCGCTTCCCCGTCCGTCTCCCCGGATCAGCGTCCGCTGAATGTAAATGCAATTCAAAGGAGCGCTGATCAGCCCAGGCAATCTGTGACTGACATGAGACAATGATGTGACTTGACAGACTGTGATAGAGATGGAATAGCTCTGGTCTGGAAACTCATGTAGCCAATGTTAGTCTCAGTATCAACGTCATTAACCGCAGTGTGGATGGAGTGTTCCTATCAGGCAGACGCTGGGTATCCAATGTGAACATGACAACTACCTGGGAGATGTGCTGAATATGATCAGTACCGTTAGAACAGAGCAGGAGCAGAATAAAAGTACAATTTATTACTGTCTGAAAACAAAGCAGTATGCCATAAGCAGCCTACTGGGGAAACAGGTGGCTGGTCATGACATCACTGGAGACTAACACACTCCCTCTGGTCAACATATCAGATTGCTCCCAATATGCAATGATTCTCAAGAAGCTTTCATCAGAGGATGGCGGTTTGATCCCTGGTTCCTCCTGTCTGCATGTCCAAGTGTACCCCAAGTTGCTCCCCGGGCGCTTTACAGCATGTGGAAGTCAGGGTGGATGAGTGGGTCAAAAAACACAGGACTTTCAGCCAGGAGACCGGTGTTCGTGTCCCGTGTGAAACCACATGTCACAGTTGATTTATTTGTCACGTAACTTACGTACTTAAGTTTCAGCACTTCTGGAGTTATTTTAACCCAGACAACGATCTTTTCCTCAAGCTAACTAAGTAGTTTTGTTGCCTAAACCTAACCAAGTCGATCTTTTTCTAAGCCTAACTAAGTAGTTTGTTGCCTAAGCGTAACCAAGTCGATATTTTCCTAAACCCAACTAAGTAACTTTGCTGCCTAAACCTAACCAAGTCGATATTTTCCTAAACCTAACTAAGTAGTTTTGTTGCATAAGCCTAACCAAGTTGATATTTTTTTAAATGTAAGAAGTTTGTTACCTAAACCTAACCAAGTTGATCTTTTCCTAAACCTAACTAAGTCGTTTTGTTGCCTAAGCCTAACCAAGTCGATCTTTTCCTAAGCCTAACTAAGTAGTTTGTTGCCTAAGCGTAACCAAGTCGATCTTTTCCTAAACCTAACTAAGTAGCTTTGTTGCCTAAACCTAACCAAGTCGATATTTTCCTAAACCTAACTAAGTAGCTTTGTTGCCTAAGCCTAACCAAGTTGATATTTTTTTAAACGTAAGTAGTTTGTTGCCTAAACCTAACCAAGTTGATCTTTTCCTAAACCCAACTAAGTAGCTTTGCTGCCGAAACCTAACCAAGTCGATCTTTTCCAAATCCTAACCAAGTCGATCTTTTCCTAAACCTAACTAAGTAGTTTTGTTGCCTAAGTCTAACCAAGTTGATCTATTCCTAAACCTAACTAAGTAGTTTTATTTTGAAATGACTGGAGCGGAAATTGACATGTGTTGCTGGACATTCGTAGGATAACGCACAAAAAATACATCGTTGAAAGTCGTGCCGAGCGCCACAAAAAAAAAGGGAAATTCGTGCCTATGTACACAAATAAAATAGATTCCATTTTGTGACTATTTCACGAGACTGTGTCGGTATATGACGAACCTAATAAAGTTGAAGATAAGACACTAATTTTCATACTGGTGTGAAATGGAACCCATTACCATTGAACAACTAACCATCTGAACAGTCTGAGGAAGGGTTAATGAAGCAAAGATGATAGGTGCGTATGTCCTGCTGAGCTTTGCTACTTACCAACAGCCTGATGGAGAAAGGATCCCGGGCAGTGATGATCGGCCTCTGCCTCTGGCGGATGAAATTTTAAACACCCTTTATGCAAAGCAGAGCAGAGGGCCTGTCAGAAGGAATCACAAGGTGCTTGATGGCTGGAAACAGTTAAGAGGTTTTTGCACAAGCGCTGCGTGGCTAATTAGCTCGACGCATATGCCGACTCCTGCTGCGGGGCTGCCTTACACCTAGAGCCACCTCTGGCTCCCCTTCCCCCCCACCCACCCTCCATCTTCACCAATCCCCAGGACGTTCACACAGGCTGTCAAACCCCCGCTAACATCCTATCTGCGTCAGTGTCACTTACAGTTGAGCGCGGCGGATAGACGCTCCTCGGCTCTTGATATGGTTTTTCGAAGGGCGCGCACATGAAATAGCCGCGGCTGAGGCTTTGATTGAAGCCGCGCAGCAAGGATGGCCGAAGGTTGCTGCATTTCAAGTCGACAAAGAGGAGCTGATCAGAGGCTGGGCCTGACGAACGAGGAGGTGAATTGCGTGAGCTGGTTGTTCAGCGGGGAGATATCTCAGCAATCCCTGCAGTGTTTTCATGACTCAGAGTCTCATCACTTACACATTACTCAGCTCTAACCTCTGCCTGCCACCTTCCTCCCCCCCAGGGCCCTCTGCTAGTCCAGCTATGAAATGAGATGACAAGGTTTTTCCCTGTGTGGACGGGCTGTCCCTGTTTCAGCCTTGAAGGGATGATGGTGTTGTTTACCCTGGTGTGTGCATAATTTGCTGATAAAAATCTGGTATTCTTCTTATTACTCTTTCATCTGTGTGAACAAAAGAAAAAAGCAGCCAGCGTGTTTGTCTATCTCCCGTTGGATCTTGGGAAAAGAGACGCTCGCTGTTCCGCAGGATGATCAGGTGTTAGTGTGCTGACTGAAACAGATTCACATACAGATATTAAGAGATTTGGTTTATCTGCTGTCTGAGTTCTTAAAGGGGGTAGCTTGAATACTGTTCTCAGATCAATTTCAAAGGAAGAGTTTGAGATTTTTGAAAATAAGCTTGTTCACTTTCTTACCAAGAGTCAGATGAGATGATCAGTATCAATCTGTGTGTTAAGGATGGAGCTGGAGTCAAGGAACCTATAAAAGAAGAAAGGGTTATTATGTCACTGAACTCAAATGGGTGCCAAGTCGGTAGTATTCTACATTGACTGCAGTTCACTTTACAACCGAACTCTTCTTCACTTCCCTGGAGTAAAACGCGAGCGGATAGCTACCTCGGTGTATTTCAGCGGTGTGACCGTGAGTCAGCTGTGACTTGGTTGTGTTTTTCCCCGCGTGAGTAAGACAGTAGTTCCCCGCTGTCAGACTTGATACTAACTTATAACACTAATAACATTACCGGCAGCAAAATACCTCCAATAATTAAATCCATGCTTCACTTTATAACCGCAGTGGGTCAAAGACTAATACACCTATTTGGAAATGACCTCCACTAAGTGTATTTCACCGATGTTTCTGACCGCGATTAGCTGCAACCTGGGTGAGTTTTTCAGGGGTGGATTTAGTGATTTGGGGGCCACAAGGGCAAACACCATCTAACTTTCCCCTTCACCCTCTCTCTAATGTTGGTATTGGCAGTGTAGAAGAAGTATTTCTACTCAAAACAACATTTTTTCTGGAGTAAAACTATTAACTATTGATAGTAAATCTATAAATATCGCACGGTAAAAGTCCTGCATTAAATTTTTTTGCTTCAAGTGCAGAGTGAACGAGAGGCACTATCAGCACAATGTACTTATATATCTGTTCAAGGTGGAGATTTCAATTCTAATATGATGCTGAATAGTTTAGAATAATAATGCGACATATTTCAATAAACCAGTAACCAGTAACACAGCCTTTTGTAAGTTATTTTGGGGTACAATGTATTAGAACAGTAACATAATTCAATATTTTTCATATCTAAACATCATAATAAATCTATAGCTGTTTGAGGGCCCTTTTAGTTGGAGGCCCCAGGCGGTTGATTACGTCGCCTAACAGTAAAGTCTGCCCCCTTTTTTCCTGTGAACCAGAGTGTATTTCATCGGTGTTTCCGACTGCGAATAGCCACGACTTGGGTGTGTGATGCAACCATGTCAAGGCAGGTGTGTTGCTCAGGATCCAAGGAAGAGCAGTGTCGAGTGTGTGGTTGTTTGTATGAGCGGTTCTCGAGAAAGCTGCAAGCAGCAACACCACAGGCCAAGCCTTCAGCCAGTTTTCAGGCATGTTTTCCACCTTTTTATGAAGGTTCTACCTAGAACCAAACATAGAACCATCTGTGAAAGGTTCCACCTAGAACCCTCTCTGGAGTTTCTATCCAGAACCTTTCCACCAGATACGCGTCTCACGTGCGGCTCGGCTGTGTGTCAGCTGCGTCGCTTCTAGAGATTCGAGGTCTCGCCTATTTTTGACGTGAGCCGTGCGGTTCACAGCAACAACAGACAGTGAAAGTGATCTATTAACTGTATATTGACATCATACCAGCAACATTACTACAGTTTCGATGTCTCTATCTCTAAAAAAGTAAAGACTTATTTTTAAATCAACACTTCCTGCTTTCATTTCAAAATAAAAGCCCTCAAGCATTTTTTTCTGTGGATAGAAATTCCTTCATTTGTTAACACAAGGCTTTTATTCTGAAATATTTGCAGGACAGTGTTGTAGAACATGCAGTGACTTGCACGGCTCCATGTATGAATAAAGTACGGGGTTTTAATTGTGGATTATTACTATTATTTACAAATTACCACACGTTTCTTAACCTTTATCTGTCTCTGCCTCTAAATGACATTCATAATGAAATGAAATGGCCATTATGAAGGCAAACTCTTTGTAGAAAGAAAGGGCTGGCAGCAGCAGAAACGCAGCTGGTGTGAACACCCGACGCGTGAATTATGCAGCCGCCGTGCGACGCAGCTGCCCCAGCGTTCCCAGTGTGGACGAAGCGTTATTCGTACAAAGAACCCTTGATAAACCCTTTCTTCAAAAAAAGGGCTATTCAGAAGCAAATGGTTCTGGGTAGAAGTCAGTACTTCAGGAAGAACCCTTTTGGAACCATTATTTCTAAGAGTTGGTCAAAAATAGCCTTGGAAAATTATTTATTTTATTTCACTACTCAACATAAATGTTAGAGACAGACACAAATTAGAGTTTTCTCTAGTAGGACCTCTTAAAAATGAAGAGCCACTTTTGCAGAGAAAAAGTCAAGCATCAAGCATGGCTGTCGGTAGAAGAAATAGTTATGTGTGTGGGCGGTAAAATGAGTGCTTACAGTACATCACAAGGACTATCAGAACGGCACACTGTCTAGACCACAGGGTGGAAGATCATCAACCACTTCCTCCAGATATCTGGATATAGATGTTTTCAGTTGACAAGCGAGTGTTTGGAAGGATGCCCGATGTTGTCGTTTCTCCTGCCTGTACATGGTGAGCAGAGGCAGCTGTGCTCAGTGTGGGGGAACAGCACGTCAGGGTAATAGAAGAAAATCAGATGAAGTGAAGCTGCGGAGGCAAGCTGCTGCAGGGAGTGCTGGGAATTGAGCGCAGACACGACAGGCGGCGCTCAGAGGCCCGGCAACACCGCCCCGGCTGTCTGTCGGTCGGCCTGTAGGGCCAGAACCAGGCAACAGCAGCTCCCTGCTCCACCCAGAGCGGCGGGAAACAGAGGAGAACATGGAGCTGGTTGGTTGGTTGGTAGGACATTGGTGTCTCCTGTGGAGGATGGTGGGGGGGTGTTGGCTCTGCAGCTGTTAGAGGCACACAGCTGCTCCAGAGACCTTTTCACTAGCAGGTGGTTTGAGCTGATGTGATTCAGGATTCTCCCAGAGGTGGAGAGAGCGGAGAGACCCTCCCATCACACACACAAATACACATCATGTCCAGCACCTCCCTTTTCACCATAACACATGCCTTCCGCTAATAAATCCCATTAGTGCTCTTTTCTCTTAAGCTAAAAACAGGCCTTCTTACTTAATCTTGTTAGCTTTCACCATGTACAGTGACGGAGGGAAAGATGTGACATGAAGCGCACAATCACATCAGGCTCAAAATAGACGGTCACAGACCTGCTGGAAACGGCTGGTAAAGGATGAAATCTGACACGTGTTAGCTCGGCTTGAGCCGGGTTAATACTGTAGGTCACTTTCACTGCCAAGTTCAGACATGCTCTTCAGAACACCTGTTTTCTATTTACTGTAAAAACACGGACTTTGTGGTAGATGCGGAACAGAAAATGTTGTGGAATAATTTCAAATTGCAACCATCATTTAGCGTCTGACCGTATCATCTACATACAGTAATACAGTATATAGCAGTGAAATGAAAATGTTCTTTGCACATTTGAAAATTAACATTTGATTTTGAACATATGCCATTTTGTGATGCTTAGATAGAGTTGATGCAATGTAAGTTGCCTGATAAGATACAGTTGTTTGCAATTGACATTCTATTAGGGCTGTCAATCAATTAAAATAATTAATCACTGTTCAAAATGTACCTTAAAGAGAGATTTGTCAAGTATTCAATACTCTTATCAACATGGGAGTGGACAAATATGCTGCTTTATGCAAATGTATGTATATATTTATTATTGGAAATCAATTAAAAGGACTCTATGTAAGAATCAGAAATTGCTTGTTAACAGTGACACCTGTGGTTGTTAAGTCAACGACAGTCAGCGTAGAGTTTGTGTTGGAGTCTGAGTTGTGGTGGGGGCTGGTCACCATTTCTAACCATACGTTAGCTAGGGTTGCACACTGTTAAACTTGAAGCGGAGCAGAAAATAAAAGCACAGGCTGATAGAGGAAACGCAGAAAGTCTCGGAAGGTCTCATTTGTTAGGTTAGGTTACAACCTGTTCACACACTGACAATAAAAAATGATTTATATGTGTAAAAACTTACATACAGTCCCTTTAACAACACAAAACAATGACAAATATTGTCCAGAAACCCTCACAGATACTGCATTTAGCATAAAAAATGTGCTCAAATCAAACCGCAGCCCAACAGGCAACAACAGCTGTCAGTGTGTCAGTGTGCTGACTTGACTATGACTATGACTATGATTATCATAAAGTGGGCATGTCTGTAAAGCGGAGACTCGTGGGTACCCATAGAACCCATTTACATTCACATATCTGGAGGTCAGAGGTCAATGGACCCCTTTGAAAATGGCCATGCCGGTTTTTCCTTGCCAAAATTTTGTGTACGTTTGGAGCGTTATTTAGCCTCCTTCTCGACAAGCTAGTATGACATGGTTGGTGCCAATGGATTCATTACGTTTTCTAATTTCAGCTTAACCTAAAAGAGAAATTAGTGACGCTAAAATGAATTTGTGTTAACGTGTTATTATCGCGTTAACTTTGACAGCCCGAGTAAAATTACTAGTTAGTTTAGTCCAAATTGACAGAAGGCAAAGTGGACTAAACCGTGGATCACTTTTGAAAACGTTGATACAAAATGCATTAAATGACCACATCTTTTTCATCACATCATTTTCTCCCTTCACCAAACCTCTGTGTATTTACTGTCCATTTTGTACATGTTTACATACGGTTGTAAAAACTGTAAAATTTACAGTAAAACGCTAACATAACACGACATCTACAAAGAAATAAAAAAAAAAAAATGCATCAACTCCTAATTAGGATCTACAACACTGAGCGCTATGAAAGAGCGCATTTTGTAATTTATCCGTCATCCTGAGATGGAGAGTCACTTTTCCTTCCGCCTTACTCTCCATTCCTCAACCCCACAGAGGAATTCTTCTCCTCGTAGAGGTGGAAGGTTTCTGACCTGATGATCACATGTCCCTCTTGAACAAAATGAATGCTGGATGTCTGGACACATCTGCAGAAGATTGCCAGGGATCAGACATGCAAAAAGATTCTTCTAGTGTAATCACAACACATGATGCTGCTTCTAGTGTGTTTATGCTCGCTGCTCAACCCTGGCCTATTTTGGGAATGTTTGTATTCTCTTCTGGCGTGTGCTCAGAGGCAGAGAGTAAAGAGGAGAGAAGAACAAGATGACAGGATATTGTTTGAAGTGATATGTACTCAGCTGGATGTGCTCACTCCTCTTAAAAGGATATATCTTGTCATTCATCTGAACCTCTCAAAGGAGCGTCTTTGTGTTTGTCTTTGTGAGTCGGGTGCTTGCATTCATGTGTGTGTATTTGTGTGTAGGAGTTAAAATGGGAGTAAGTGCACACTACACACAGGGCCTTGAGATGAAAACCTTGTGGGGATATCTCCTCCTGTTTGTTGTCTTATTTGGTTATTTGAGGGTCACACAGCAGTGGTGAGTGAAGCCAGATGCTGCTCTCCTGATGGTGGATTCCTCTGCTGTCACGTCAGAGCTGTGCTCGTCGTTGTTCGATTTTTAATTAAGCACTTTGGGGAAGAAAACGAGGTTCGCTCTAGGATTACATGAGAGGTCAACTGTCAAGCCTAGTGCAAACCCAGAGAGCTGGTCAGGTTTGGGCTTTCTAATGCGTGTGTTTACTGACATGTTGCAACTCTGAATGTTGTGACAGGACTCATCACTCATTCAGACATTAAGAGGCAGTTTGATACACTTAAAGTCTGTGTAAAGCAAAAATAAATATGCATTCTGGGTTTGTCACACCACAGAAAAATGTGTTACTAATAGGGATGCACCGATACCAATATCGGGTATCGGGTCCGATATTGTGCTCATGTACTCGTACTCGTAAAACGGCTCCGATACAATGGCACCAATACCACTTTACGGCAGCGTGACGTTAACCTCTCGTCACCATCTTTCTGGTCCTATCGCACGCGCTCACGCTCCACCTCCCCGACGGTGCCCTCACTTTCATTGGGTTTTGCTTGCACTCTCTGACTTGCACGTGCGTTAGACTCCTTGGTCCTTGTTTCAAGACGGGTCGGGTGGGATGCCGACATCGCCGCAGACCCCTGGCGCCTTTTACGTGGGCCGAGCCCCGCCCTGGGGGCACGACGCGGTTGCGGCGCACTGAGGACAGTCCCCCCGGTGACACTTTGTCCACGGCCCTGGGAAGCAGCTTCGTCCCGAGCCTTTCCAAGCCGACCTAGAGCCGGTTGTGGCGCACCGACTCGTATGCGGGATTTCCCCAGCCTGCCGTGTGTCGCTGACACCCTCCAGCTGGCTGTTAACGAAGGTCTTTTGGCACAGAGAAGTACTCGTATCGGTACTCGGTATCGGCGAGTACCCAAATGTAAGTACTTGTACTTGTACTCGGTCTGAAAAAAAGTGGTATCGGTGCATCCCTAGTTACTAATCACCCAGCCAAATTTGAATGACCGAAAAAATCGCCGAGTATATAACATTAGCTTTCAAAATCATGGAAAAATAAGCAGTATTCTCTGCTCTGAGAAGGTGCAGCCTGTCAGGATTCCTCAGTAGCGGCGAGCGAAGAGGGAACAGCCCAGCGCCGAATCGGCATCCGACGGGCGGAGTGGGGAGATGGGGCCTGAGTCCTTCTGATTATTTATAAACTTGCGACAATTACGGATGAAATATACGGACTTGGTGTGCAAAGGCCTTTAGGCTGTATAATATCAGCCACCACTGGATAAGTAATGAACTGCAATGAACTGGAGCTTCTGTGCTTTGATGACCCGCTGTGACACGACATACCCTCTTCCATTTCATAACGCCTAGTCGTACTTCTGGGTTATTTTGGATTTGGTATTTTTTTATTTTGGAACACAGACAGTAATGTTGTAAAGTAACTCAAATGAAAGTATTATATCACATTTTGAAAGTAACTTGGCCAACACTGTTTCTTACCTACAGTAGATGCTTCCTGTAAAGTACACGGTGTCAGAGGATAAGAGGATGCCGGAGCAGAGCTGGAGACAAAGGGATCTGCAGCGATAATAAATAATGTAGGTGTAATATCACAAAATGGACGCCCGGTTTAGAGGAGTGGAGTGGAGGTCAGCGGAGGGCGGAGCTCTATAAGCTGAACACCACAATCATTCCCTTGTGCATAAGCAAAGATCAATAACAATAATAAAGCACATAGTGGTGAATAATTCATCAGCGCTCTGCCCTCTCTCCGTCTTCCCTTCTCTCTTCTCCCTCCACGACGTCCCCAGCTGACTCGACGCCACGCTGCAGCTGCTCTCTGTCTCCGTCAAACTTTAGAGGATTGATTTTTGCTAACAAAGAGCCAAATGCATATTATTAACTTTGTTTTTTTTTCTTCTTACATGTAAATGCCTTTGATGAGTGGATGACTTCATCTTTAATGGCAGACGGTCTTTGGAGTGTGCACCAGTTCTGTCAGAGGATAAAACGTGTGAAGGCTGTGTGAAGTGTGTGGTGACTGATATTCATAGTCAGTCAGCTGAATGTCCCCAAAATATTGGAGAATTATTGTATTATATCAATTATATCTGTTGGTCATGATAACATTTTAGACACCCCCTCTATTGTAGAGATTTGGGAAAAAGTGACAGTAGAGAAATTATCTCAAACACTTGAGTCTGACTGAAAGAAAACAGTCTGGATTAGCTACTGTAGCTCACTAGCCAGGTTTCCATCCAAATGTATCGCAAATATATACTGAATTTTGAGAAAATCAGCAAATGAAAATGTGAATGATTGCATGTTTCCTTTACATTATGCACTAACACCCAGCAGCAGAGCTACGTTTCCGTCATTTTGGACTGAAAGCGACTACCGGACACCAGGAAAACATCCGCCTAAAAAGTGCCGTACAAAAGTAAAACAAAATTATTTCTATTCTATTGTCATATTTCATGTCTCTACCGAAATGACGTTGAATCAGAAATGGAGGAAAAAATTATTGTAGCTGTCTGTGGACACCAGATTGCAACCTCCGGGTCTGAGAAGTGAAGCCAATGCGGAAGTGCCTTAAACTTCTAATAGCCAGCAGGGGGCGACTCCTCTGGTTGCAAAAAGAAGTCAGATTGTATAGAAGTCTATGAGAAAATAAGCCTACTTCTCACTTGATTTATTACCTCAGTAAACATTGTAAACATGAGTTTATGGTCTCAATCGCTAGTTTCAAGTCTTCTTCAATACAGCATGATGTTCATTTAGTAAATTATGGTCCCATTTAGAGTCAAATAGACCATAAAGCAGGGGATGCTTTAGGGCCGGGCTACCTAGTGATTGACAGGTCGCTACCACGGCGTTGTCCTTACAACTTTAACCCTTTCACAGTGTGTTTTCCGTTCATGAAAGTTAATTGTAACATTTTTGGTCGCCTAAAAATGTCTTATTCAGAGTTCGGTTGTACTTAGCTCCTCCCTCTCGTGTCACTTCTGGTTGCAAAAACATGGCGACGACCAAAAATCAAGATGGCGACGGCCAAAATGCTGAACTCGAGGCTTCAAATTGGCAGTCCACAAACCAATCGGTGACGTCCACTTCTTATATACGGTCTACAGTGGCACCGAGAGCTCTATGATAGTACCTCAGAGACCAGATGAAACTATGTGTAGAAATGTATGTGTACAAACCATATATTGGTATAATCTATAATGTTTCTATTTTAATGTTTGTATTGTTGTTTGTGTTTTTCTAATGGACTTCCAATCTGTCAGCAAAGATAATCTGTCAAACTAACAACATCGCTGCCGTATTTATGCCGTAAAGATGACGTTATTTTGAGTGTTGATGGAGCAGCTACAATGTTATCATATATAGCCTGGCACAGATCCATCCAAACTCCATTCAGAAAACAAGCTTTTTTAAAGTTGTTTGCTTGTCGTCATGCGGACATACCCGAAAAAGCATCAATTCAGACTTTTTTACAAATCAGCGTCATTGTGTAGTTATTTCAGCAGCACAATCTTTTTATTTTGGGTTCATACCGCTGTAGTAAACCAGATTAATTCAGCCAACGAGTGACTTTCTATAGATACAGTGAATACAGCTCGGCGAAACGCCTCCGGATGATGCTGTGAACCCAGGCAGGACGGCGTCTTGTTTTCCGACGTATCCACAACATGTACAAGGCAGCATAGTGGTTATTTTGGCCATGGTTGATGAAACGTCGTGGGTATCCATGGAGATAAGCCCATCCTCCTCCTCCTCTCCGGTGTGTCTTGCACGCAAGGCGAAAAATTCCCTTCACGTTTGGTGTGAACACTGCATAATAATGCATCTCAGACTCTTTATCTGGGCCATGCACGTTTTGTTTTTGAAACAGAGGAGGGATATAAAGCTGCTGCAGGCCCTTTTTGGCGGCAAGTAAAAAAAAAAATCAATCACAAGAAGGTGGCTAAATCCAGTACCACCTACACTGGATCATTGGTTTGGAATCATTTTTTAAATGTTTAAAATTGGAAAGTTGACTTACTCTTTGAGCATCCAAAAAGGCAAGTTTGACCAGATTTGGAATAAATGGATCAGATTTATACCCCAATACGAGCAGACTTTGTATGTTGTTCGTCTTCCTCCTTCTTGATGAGAATACTGAGAAAGAAGTGTGAGCTCCCTTGGTTCTAATGTATGCAGTTACATCTTTAATAGAGTGTGAAATGAGCATATGTAAGAAAGTTAAACATAACTGCTGACAGTCTGAAGGAGAAGCACGTAGGCTGTATACATGCAGATGAATATTGATGTGTAGATGTGTTAAATCTTTACATGTGGAAGGGTGTATATGGTTACATACTTTAGGAAGTGAGGATGGAGGACCTACAGAGTTATGACCCACAGGTACTGCGGCATGCACATGCCTCTTTTCATGCATATGCATATATACTGTACATGTATATAAAAACTGGAAAAGGGTTTTAGGTACAAATATCTTAAAAGTTTTGTACACACTGTGATATTGCCTTTTCCAAATGAAAATAAAATTAAAATAAATATATAATGCATCTCAAATTGAAATAAGCTGATCATATTTTGTGTGAGAAATCTTAATTTGTAAACTAAAACTAATTTAGTTGTGTAAAAAGTACAATATTGCCCTTTGAAATGTAATTGTGAATTGAAATAGAAGTACTCAAGCAGAGTACCTACTTTACCTACTTTTGAAAGTAATGTAATGTTACTTTTTCACGTAATAAGTAATGACTAATTAGTTACATTTTGCATGGTAACTACTGATCCAAATACTGATTATAGTGATGCAAGCAGTTTAACTACAACACACAATACTGGAGTTGTCCTTTAATAGTTTTATCTGGTAGAGCTGGGACGATACACCTATCTCCCGATTCGATACTATCACGATACTTGGGTGCCGATTTGATATGTATTGTGAGTCGATATTACGATTTATTGCAATTTTTGTTAACCTTTTTAACACTAGACCATGGGAAAAAATTGAATCATACACTTCTAGGGACTTTTACTTTGGAAAATCTCTGAATTAATGCAGTAAAAATGTTTGTTTTCCAGCATGTATGTAGTCAGAGATGTCCTGAAGTCAAATATATCAGTCATTGTAAGGAGTTATACATTTTTTCCAGCAACCCAAAAATCAAAGAATAAAGACTCACAAATTCACAAATTAGTGGTATTTTCTTTTTAATTTATAAGGGACATGTAATGTTTTATTCTTCTGGTGAATATAATCCAATCAATCTTATTTCCATATATGTATTTTTTATATACAGTTCCCTTTGTTGACACCTTATTTTGAAAACCGGAGCTTCCTCTAACTTCTCCAAGGTGGTGTCTAGCTCTCCCGTCAGCTCCGTTCTCTTTATCCATCCATGGTCAGCTCCATCGGGGCCGTTTGAATGCATTTAACATAAATGTCAGTATATGGGTGCTCTACAGTTGTAGCGTCGGCCCATTTGACCACGGAGATGAGAGCGACGGCCGGCTCGACCGCACGTTACCGCGATACAATGACGTTTCCTGTCCGTGACAGAGTTAGCATGCAGCTTTAGCCGTGATGTCTAGCTCTGCTTTTCCTGTCAATGTGTGAACCCCAAAGTGTTTCCATACTTTACTGGATGTGTAGTGTTTACCACGCTGGATTTAACATGTGAGGGTGCAGGTCGCATCCACGCAGACCCTTTGACGTTTTCTGCTTTGTCGTTTTGGCTCACTGCGGTTTGTTTTGGTTGACGGATACGGAACGGATATGACGTCACGTTACTCAGACTACAACAATAAAAGCGGCAACTTCCTTCTACCTCCACACAGACTCAAATGAAGCAAATATATTGATTCTGGCAACAACAACAAAAAATCTATTTCAAAATTTAAAAAAATTCCCACCCCTAGTATCTAGTAAAGATGACTACAACAATAAAATATGTCAATATTATAAATGCGTTCAGGCCTTGGACATGGAAACATTCACACAGAAACAGTTGTCCATCTGTCTTGATATTTCACACTCCTGCTAACATTAAAACAACAACAACAGCTCACTCATAGGATTGATCTGTTTTGATAGATCTGGGTGCAATATGGCACGAGTCCCCCCAAAGGTTTTCCTGTCACACCACCTAGCTGTTGCCACTGCTGCTGCTGTCCTCATGACTGATCCCCCAGGCCTCACAGTTTATAGTATATGTGTACAGTATGTGTGATACTCGGAACCGCTGGTCCTCTTTTCTCTTCCAACAGCAGTGTTTTTTAAGCAACACAATGAATTAACAGAATAGGAGGGAATCTAATGAGAGCTCAGCGCCAGTTCTCTATTTTTACCAGTGGCCTCGTGTACTCCTCTAAAAATGAGAACAGAGCGCTGCAGATTATTAGCACCGCACAGCAAGTGTTTTAATAACTAAACTGCTTTTTGTGCAGTGTCACCGCAAATAGACACTTTTTTTTTCAAGCTCATATATTCCATGTTCCAGTATTTGGAAACTAATTATAGTTGTTATCAGGCCTGTAAACAGCAACGCTTTTCAGTGTTTTAATTACACACGAAAAGACCAGTCAGCATTCCCCTAATCGCTTACTGGTTTTTGTCTTCCAAGTGTTTCTGCTGCGCTCGTTCTCACGTGAGCTCACGTATGATTGATCACTCATGACACACGTCGGTCAAAACTGTGTAAAGAAAAATTACCTGCTTTTCATTTCATCCCAGTTTTGCGCGTAGTGAAGGTAGAGGATGGTGGATGGATGGTCTGAGATAGGTAGAGAGTGATCTCTGTCACCCAATATGACTGTTATCAGCTCATTAAATGTGCGTTATAAGCCTCATAGATGTGGATCAGCAGGGGCCTGCTACACCTACTACGTTGTAAAAGTGAAAGTGAAACTTAAAAGCAACACATCTAACATAAAACTGCATGAAACGTTATGTTTTGAACAAAAACAAAACCGCTTCTTTAGGTTTAGGCAACAAAACTACAACTTCTTTAGGGTTAGGCAACAAAACCACTTCGTTAAGTTCGGGAAAAAGATCATGTTTGGGCTTGAAATGACTACGTTTGAAAAGTGAAAGTGAAACTTAACACAAAGACAGCTACACGTTGGTGGTTCCACACAGGATGCAAACTCGAGTCTCCAGGGTTAAAGTCAAATCCGAATTTCGCCTAGGGCACCAAAATGGCTATAGAGCCGGCCCTGAGACCAAGTAAGACCGTGGCAGCAAAGCCTCTGAATATTGTTAGTTTCTTGCAACACGTTTGTATTCAGGGTGTACTAAACATCGCAGCCTTTTCTTAGCTTTGGAGTTTACTTACTAGTTTAGTTTCTTCTTGGCATATAAACGGTACAGCTGAACACAGTTTACTGCACCTGTGAAACTGTAAACTAGAGCTCAATCAAAGCTCTCTTGCAAATCCCTCACACTCATGTCAGCTCCCTCTGCAGTATTTAAAGTGTAGTTTTACCACAAACATTTTCTCCACACAGTGAGAAACTTTTAAAGTGCTATTTGATTTTTTCTGATCCGACACCCTGTGCCCATGTACTGCATGGAAAACTCCCCCCAAGATTGTTACTGACAGCGCGCTTCAATCTAAAGCGTCTCCCGACAAATGTTGTTTCCCTTGCTGAGGATATATCTTTGCTCCCTGCATCGCGTTAAACACTTCACCATTTTGTCTTCTTTCTCCCAGCGATGCTGCTACCCTCTGGTTGTTCCATCAAAAACATTCCTCTGTGTTGAAGCCGAGTTTTGTAGGTCACGCTGTATGAGGATCTGCTTTATAGACAACATAAATAACTTTCTTTTCAGGAGTGATGCTACCTGGCAGGAGCAGAGGTGTCATCTCAGAAGTGAGAGACATTTTACCAGCACTGTAGATTAGAATGATGTTGTCAACATTCAGGAGGGAAAGTGGATTTTTATTTTCCATATGCATGCATATGATTATAACTGTATAGTGCAGTTAAATATGCACAGACAGAGCCACTGTAAATTCTCTCAGCTCTTTAAACAGGCTTTGGCCCAGTGCATAGGTTATGAAAATAACTACTCCATAATTGATAATTCTGAATGGTCCCCCCCCTCTTATACTCGCGGCCTGGCACGGATCCTTGACAGGGCAAACAATTAATTTCTCTGTTTGCTTATAAATAAGTCATGAAGAATGTGCAGATAGTGGTACTCTCTATTCATTAGTACAAGGTTGTAACGTCTGGTGTGGACACTCTGTCGATAGCCTCCGAAAGAGTTCCTATTTTTCGAAAGTTTGACTCTTCAAAACAGGACTATATGTAACTCTTCCTGAACAGTAACAACCTTTTGTTGAGCCCCTCCATCAAAGAGTGTTTGTGCAATGATAGTTTAGCAACCACAACTATGCACGGCAGGTCTGTCTAGCTTTGGATTTCTCTACATGCTGCTGAAACACAGTGCATGAGACTCTATTAAAGCTATTTATTTAGCATTTGTTTATTCATTTCATAATGAAATGATCGGACGGGCTGCCTGCCTGTCTACCTACCTCCCAACTGCGTCCGCTCTACCTGACTTGGTGACTTTCTCTCTAGATTTAAGGACTTTTTAGACTTTAGCTACTATCATTGGAGAAGAGTTGGCAACAGTGGGCCGGGTTTTTCGGTTGGATCATTTTTCAGAAACTAGCGTACTCTTGGCGGTTTCTCCAATGTTATGTACCCGAGCTTTAAGAGTGATCCTCTGGAGCGCCTTGGTAGCTGAGTGCATGTCATATACTGTAACTGCACTGTCCTGGGTATGATTCCAGCCTTGGGACTTTTGTTGCACCATACCTCTCTCTCTCGCCCGAATTACAGACTGTCCCTACTCTGTCATCTGTCAAATGATGGTGAAAAATGCCTCAAATAATCAGCTAAAAGAGTGATTCTCAGTAGCTCAAACATTTTAACGGTTGTGTCTTTTTTTATCACCTTTTGAAAACCAGAAATATATGATCAAAAGTATGGAATGGATTTACACCAGAGGTGTGGACTCAAGTCACAAATTTGATGACTTAAAGGGACTGTTTGTAACTCCTTACACGTATAAATCATTGCGGGTCGGTGTCCCATGCGCGCTCGCGTGTGGCTACGCTGTTCAGGGTCACACTCCAACACAAACTACACGGAAGCACCAAAACTGCAAACTTATATCTAGTGCCCGTCTAAGCCCGTCTTGCAAAACAGTGTTCACTCTTCCTGCTTCAATCTCCCAACCGCAGTCAGAAGACACAGAGGAGACCGTAGCTTTGGTCTCCAGGGTTGGAGTCGATGCTGTACTCTGCTCCTCTGCCTGCCTGCCTTCACTCACACATCGAGCGATGACTGCGGTTGCTGCAATGTTATTAAAGGACCATGAAAGTAAGACAGAAATTATATCTGCTATTGACGATGTACAACTTGGTGGCGCTGTGTGTAGCTCTCGGCCACTTTCATTTTGTCAAAT
>CAKALU010048930.1:24668-41851 GCA_916700995.1 Hozukius guyotensis
TTTGGAGCTAGTGCTGCTAGCTACTTTCATTGGAGAAGAATTGGCAACACTGGGATGGGTTTTTCGGTTGGATCATTTTTAGAAGCCGGTGTACTCTTGGCGGTTTCTCCAATGTTACAGTACGTACCCAAGCTTTAAGAGTGATCCTCTGGAGCGCCTTGGTAGCTGAGTGCATGTCATATACTGTATCTGCACGGTCCTGGGTTTGATTCCAGCCTTGGGACTTCTTTTGTTGCATCATACCTCTCTCTCTCTCCCCCGAGTTACAGTCTGTCCCTACTCAATCATCTGTCAAATGACGGTGAAAAATGCATCAAATAATCAGCTAAAAGAGTGATCCTCAGTATCTCAAAAAATTCAACGGTTGTGTCTTTTTTTATCACCTTTTGAAAACCAAAAATATATGATCAAAAGTATGTAATGGATTACACCAGAGGTGTGGACTCAAGTCACATGACTTGGACTCCAGTCAGACTCAAGTCACAAATTTGATGAATTAGAGGGACTGTTTGTAACTTCTTATACGTATAAATCATTGCTGGTCGGTGTCCCATGCGCGCTCACGTGTAGCTACGCTGTTCAGACTCAGACTCCAACACAAACTACACAGAAGCACCGAAACCGCAAAGTTACAGTGAAGCCCATCTTGCAAAACAGTGTTAACTCTTCCTGCTTCGGCCTACCAACCACAGTCAGAAGACACAGGGGAGACCGTTGCTTTGGTCTCCAGGGCTGGAGTCTCTGCTGTACTCTGCTCCTCTGCCTGCTTGCCTTCACTCACACACCACGCTCGTTCTCACTCGCTCTTTCGCTCCACCTCTCACGTGCATGTGCGCTCACTACACACTGCAAGAGTTAGTTTAGCTCTGAGAATATTTAGTAAATGTACAGTGGACGTTTGTGCAGAAATAAATGCTGCAGCTCCTCCAGACCAACAGAGGTTTCCGTGTCTTGTTTCCTGCTGCTGAGTGAAGTGACGGGGCTCGTAGCAGTTTACGAACAGAGAAGGTAAAGGAGCTGAAAACAACGCTTAAAAGACAACAGTCTCTGTTTACCAAACCGACGAAGAAGGTCAACGCAGAAACAGAGGCTTCATTTAGTGGCGCACATCCTAACAAAGCACAAAGAGCCCTTCACCTACGGCGGGATTGTAATAGAAGTGATGACTGCGGTGGCTGCTATGTTATTAAAGGACCATGAAAGTAAGACAGAAATTATATCTGCTATTGACGATGTACAACTTGGTGGCACTGTGTGTAGCTCTCGGCCACTTTCATTTTGTCAAATTAGCTCTCAGAGGAAAATAGGTCTGAGACCCCTGTACTAGACCGAGTAAGACTGTAGCAGCAAGTGTATTGAATTAGGCGTAGATGCATTTTATGGTTTGGAGTTAAACTTATTAACTGTAAGAGAAAAAAAGTGTAATTTTTTTCTTTCAAAAGTTGCATAGTCTTGCTTTAAATCTTAAACGTTCCGGATAATATAATCTCAATGTTGTATAGTGTTACAGTCCCTGTTTTGAAGATTTTCTTGAAACACACTCTGAAAAAAGGTGGATTATTTTATTATCAGCGGTGTGTCTTACCATAAAAAAAAAACTACTGAACAGACTTTATTTCCATTGGAAATAATGTAATTTATAGCTCCCACTTGTTTGGGAGATACAGGCTGTAATGAAAAACATTTCTTTTCTAAATTGGACTCCACAAACACACGGCTGGCCCCCTGGCTAACTGGCTTTATTCTTCTGCTTTGTCAGACGGATGAAATTGCAATTGCTCTGCCGGTCTCCCTTCAGAAGTCACCACGAGGCAATATGAGTGAAATGTTTTCCAGTCACACCGGGGTCAAAAGCTCGCTCTACTTGTTTATGAGCTGCTCCAGAGGATCTGCTCCGTTGGTAATGGCAGGCAGTTTTAAAGGCTGGATTAGAGAGTGCAGTTGGCCCTTTTGTAATAGCGCTACGACTTCAGTATGGATCTGTTATTCCGTAATGGGATTTAGCCAGTCACACCGTGGTAAGCCTGCACATGCAGAAAGGGCTCAGGTATCGATCTGCAAAAAAAACTCTTTTCTTTAATTACAGTGAGACAAACATTTCTGTGCTGCGTCTGTATGAAAGGATGTAGTGCCCTCTCTTGGATAAAGACATTAATTCTTTCATTTACTTTGAGGGTCCAAAGAGCCACAAACATCAACATGATGTGATCATTCATACACTTTTTCTTCTTTAAGTCTGTACCGGTTGTCTGAAGATGTTTAGAGCTGAAGATTCTGAAGTCCATCCTTTCAGTGAGGTCAAGAAGAAAACTAAACAGGAATGCTCTGAGGACAAGGAATGGGTCCCATGTGAAATAACAGATGGGACTGAAAAAGAATGAGTTTCTGTAATTCCTCTGAGAGTTGATCTTCATTTCCCATACATTAAAAAGCATATTTTTGCATTCTTATATATTTTTTTCTCTATTGAGATTGTGATATTGTCTCATTTGGAATCAACATCCATCACTTCTAAAATAGCACAACATGCACTAATCAATATTTCTGTATTAACAATAGATCAATTAACTACCTGTAATGTGAAAAGTGTCACTTGTAGGGACGGACCCACAGAGAACTATCACCCGACTCCGCTGTTCCCTTCAGCTCTACAGAACGTTTTAGCTTCTTTTAGCTCATTGTTTTGGTTTTTTAACCTGCAACCTAATTGTTTTGATTGATTCTCACGGCTCTCAGGCAGCTATTCTCAATGAAAAAGCTTTGTTAAAGGAATACTTCACCCACAAAATGATCATTTTGTATATCAATTGCTCACCCCGCGCTACCTGGAATACTTGACGAGAACTTTGTTTTTCTCGCATGCCTCCACGGTGAGCGTAGAATCTAAAAATGGAGAAAAGTCTTGATGAATTGAAGTAAATGGAGGGGAGGGGGTGCGTTTAACGACAGCAAAACTATATCAAAACATCCGTTTACAAACTGTCACACAACTTGTGCAGTATATAATCCAAGTCTCATTTATCCAGTCGTATGCTCACTACTTCCGAAACACATGCATCTTTGTTAAAATTGTACTATTTATTTAAAACATTTCTGCATAAACAGTCTCACGCTTGCACTGAGCAAGGGTCACGTTTTTGGCTGCCTGATGAACTTCTCCTTTCACTCAGTTTCCCCTCCACCAACTCCTGAGAAAAAATATCTCTCTCTTTAGCCTCTAAATGCTTCACTATGTTCACCAGCTAGTTGCAGCTAACTTTTCTCGTCTGCCATTTGGTGCCGAGCAGGTAGTGTACAGCTGTACAGTGTACAGCGGGTTCATCTGAGCTTTTATTCTGAAAATAGCTGCCTGCTTCTGCTGCTGGAAACCAGGTTGATGAGTGATGACAACAAGTCTTTTTTCTTTTCAAACTGAAACGCTACTTTGCGGCCATACTCTATATTACACATTCCTGTCTGAAAGTTGAGCCCTCACAGCACGCCAGTACTTTAGATCAAATCTGATTGTCGAGTTTGCAGAAATAAATAAATAAGTGTAACAAAGTGGTGGTTGGTGGGTGAGCGTTTCCTCTAATGGCTCTGCAGCACTTTTCAGGCGTGTGTGTGTGGCTTAATCACTTGTAAGACTTGATTGAGTGTGTGTTAATAAACATTAGGCTGTCTCTCGTCCCCTGGTGATTAGTGGTTTATGTACTCTGCTCTGTGCAGGCTGAAGACGCAGTCCTGAAGATTGATGGAGGGCCATGCTATTCAAACAGCAGGCATTGCTGAGACAGAAGCTCTTCGTTCTGGGCAGCCTCGCTATCGGAAGTGTCCTCTATCTCGTGGCCAGGGTCGGGACCTTGGATAGGTGAGTCGTCACTTGTCACAATACATTTAGTAACTTAGTAGTAAGTAACAAAATTCACACTCTATATTATTGATTACTATGACAAGAGTTTTAGTGAATTAGTGATTCAATGCGGGCAATTCTCCGCTTCATGGCGTTGTTTAAATGTGTTACTTCACACAAGAAGTTCAGATTCTGACTTTATTGATCCCAAGAAGTGCATTCATTTGTAGCTCCCTCAGTCCATACTCACAACACAAAACTCTTTTTTTCTTCTTGTAATGAGTAAGGTGCAATATACGACGGAGTATTAGGGCCACATTACAAGAAAAAAGTTGTAATTTTACGAGAAAAAAAGTCATAAATTTAGGAGAAAAAAGTCGTAATATTAGGAAAACACATTACCAGCAACCAACAAAACGGGCTAGAGGACATAGCAGCCTGAGCCTGATTCTGGACGGGTAGCAGCTGTTTGTCTCGGTTTCTTTCTTCGGAATAAACGCAGTTCTTGCACAATCTTTTCAAGGTCTTGATACTGATGATAATGTGGTGCTGATGTACCAACAGATTAAGTATTTCCTTATTTGTGAAACCTAAACTTAAGTATAACTTCACAAGATGCTCCACGTTCCTCATTTTCACACAGGCGGCACGCTGCTCTATTTCCCCTCTAAAATAACACCTAAAACTTATAACTTTATTCTTGTAATATTACGACTTTTTTTCTCGTAAAATTACGACTTTATTCTCATAATATTACGACTTTTTCCTCGTAAAATTACGATTTTATTCTCGTAATATTACAACTTTTTTTCTCGTAAAATTACGACTTTCTTCTTGTAATATTACGACTTTTTTTCTCATAAAATTACGACGTTCTTCTCGTAATATTACGACTTTTTTTCTAGTAAATTTATGACTTTATTCTTGTAATATTACGACTTTTTTTCTCGTAAAGTTATGACTTTATTCTTGAAATCTCAGATTTTTTTTCCTCAATGTGGCCCTAATACTCTGTCGTAGTAATAGGGTTGAGACTGAGGAAGTCTTTTTTTGTCTCTTTCAGGCTACAGCCCATTTGCCCTATTGAGAGCAGACTGCCCCCTCCTGAGCCCGAGCAGATCCCTCTCCGCACCCTGCAGTTTAAGCGTGGCCTGCTCCATGAACTACGCAAGGGCAATGCCACCAAAGAGCAAATCCGCCTGCACAACCTGGTCCAGCAGCTGCCCCGGGCCATCATCATCGGGGTGCGCAAGGGGGGCACCCGCGCCCTGCTGGAGATGCTCAACCTGCATCCGGCAGTGGTCAAGGCCTCGCAGGAGATCCACTTCTTTGACAATGACCAAAACTACGCCCGGGGCATCGACTGGTACAGAGAGAAAATGCCCTTCTCCTTCCCTCACCAGATTACCATTGAGAAGAGCCCCGCCTACTTCATCACAGAGGAGGTCCCTGAACGCATCTTCAAGATGAACTCCTCCATCAAGCTGCTGATCATCGTCCGCGAGCCCACCACCAGAGCTGTGTCCGACTACACGCAAGTGCTGGAGGGAAAGGAGCGCAAGAACAAGACCTACCACAAGTTTGAGAAGCTGGCCATCGACTCCAACACCTGCGAGGTGAACACAAAGTACAAAGCGGTGCGGACCAGCATCTACACCAAACACTTGGAGCGCTGGCTCAAGTACTTTCCCGTGGAGCAGTTCCACATCGTGGACGGAGACCGCCTCATCACGGACCCGCTGCCGGAGCTGCAGCTCGTCGAGCGCTTCCTCAACCTCCCCTCGAGAATCAGCCAGTATAACCTGTACTTCAACGCCACCAGGGGATTTTACTGTCTGCGATTTAACATTGTCTTCAACAAGTGCCTGGCAGGCAGCAAGGGCCGCATCCATCCAGAGGTGGACCCGTCAGTGGTGACTAAACTGCAGAAGTTCTTTCACCCCTTCAATCAGAAGTTTTACCAGATCACTGGTAGGACATTCAACTGGCCATGATGAGCGTCGGACTCCTCCAATGAGATTCCTTGGATTTTTTTTTTTTAAATGCCAAGTTATGAGATCTCAAAAAAATATTAATATAGCACTTTGATTGAGTTTAATACAAGAACGACAGTGTGACCAAATATAGAAGGGACTTGATGTACGTTTGTTTTTACGTGTGTGAAAATAAAACAAAAATAGTTTGATGGTTTGACTAAAAGATTCAGTTCAAAAGCACTTGATCTTTCAAAGGAATTCACCTGTCTGTCATTGTTCCCCGTAAAGAGGAAAAGAACAGCACTGAACTGCGTGATTAACAGAAGAGATTATTTTTGTTGCTCTTTAAAAGACTATCAAACACTGACATTCATGCTGTTAAGATAAAGCTTTAAGTGTGATGCTTTTCTCATGATAAAACACCTTAAAAAGATGACAAAATGACATTTGGCAAGCAACATAATTGTTCATTTTGTTCCCCATCGTGTTGTTTATTTGACCAAAACTGCATGTGCAATCAAGATGACATTCTTAGAACATTGTAGACTCTTGTATTAGTTGTCTTCTGTTGTCTGATCATATTGGTTTCCCACCACATTTTCATTTTTGAATTCATGCTGTGATGAATCCTTTAGAAGGTGACCTCTTTTCATTCTCAACATAGTCTGGAGATCAGAACAGGCTCATCAGAACAGGATCAATCTTGACTCAAACCATGTCCAAAACCTTCAAAGCATTTTACGACTCAAACTTGTGTTTTCAATGTAAGTAGGCTATGTTGCGTACTCCAAACCCCTACAGCTTTTTCATTGGTTTGCGAACACCTGGCAAAAAAAGCCATAGTGAGAAAAAAAAAATGGTTGTCCTCTGATGGTTGTTGTCAAACCAACTGTTTATTCTATGATGATTAGCAAGAGTTGTCTGTTTCTGTGCAAATATTCATTCTGTAGCATAAGTGTGTTGTTAAAAAAGGTTAAATTAAAAGAACATGTAAACATTTGTCAGCTTGTTTATTGATCACTTTTGTTTCACTTATACACCCTTGTTCTCTGATAAGTATAGACCCCCCCCAAAAAACACCTTGAACGGGGAAAAATTGATGAAACCTCTCCCTGGATGGACAGACATGGAATAGATGTTGTGTGTACAGAACAGACCAACATAATAAAATGACAGTATCAGGATGACAGAATGTAAACATATATGAAGAATATGCATGTCAAGCAGCTTCCAGATGTCTCCAAACAGATAGAACCTGAGCCACACGACCTCCTCTCCACCATGGAGACCTGGACGGAAGACAGGCTGCACAAACACAAGAAGCTAAACCGAAGCACAGCCTTCACACAGATAGGAGAATGAACAAGTACACAGAGAGAGAGGGACAAGAGTCGAGGCATAAATCTACTGGAGGACGGAGATCCTGTCCGATGGTCCAGCGCAGAGAAGCCCGAGTGGTTTCTCAAAATGTCGAACTGTTCCTTTAACTTGATAAAACTGTACATAAAATCCATTCCATTCCTGGCAAGTCGGTGTGTAAAACCAATTGATATTGAACAATTGAATTGATATTGCATAAGTGAATTGCCAGTTTTGGTATGTGTGTTCTATTGGAGCAGTATTGATGGTAAAGAGTGACAGCAGCAGGAAGGAAGGACCTGCGGTGTCTCTCCTTCACACACTGCTGGTGAAGCAGTCTGTCACTGAAGGAGCTGTTTATATAGCCTGCATGATACACCATAGTAATGCACGGGGCAAAGTGTAGGATGCACTTTTTGTAGTCCATCTTCAGAACTTTGTAGTTTCACCACGACAGACCCACGTCATCAATAACATCCGCCGTCGCATCATAATTACTGAGCCTAGTGTTAGTGCAGTTGGATTCTCTGAGCACCACGGTTGTCTTTTCCTAAGTCTTTATGAATCCTCCTTCACATCATTCCTTGACCTCATGACGTTTTCCATCGTGGGCAAGGAAAAGTGGTTAAAAAAGACATTAGGATGTAATTTATTAACTTTTAGACCGCAGCCCTGATGAAATGTATAAAGAAAAGAATACAGAAATAAATAAGTTTGGGGAAATAAATAAGGGGTGAAATGCATGGGAAAATCGTGCAGAAATAAATAAATGCATAAATTCATATATTTAAAAAATAAATATAAAATAAATAAAAGATAAATGCAAAAATAAATAAAGGATAAAAATAAATGAATGAATAAAAAATAAATGCAAAAATAAATAAATAAATTTAGAAATTAATAAAAATAATATGTAAAATTAAACAGAAGAGTAAATAAATAAGGGAATTAATACAAAGATAAATAAATAGAGAAGCAAAATAAAACAGAAATCAGATAAGATACGATTAGATAAGATATTCTTTTATTAGTCCCACAGTGGGGAAATTTGCAGTGTACAGCAGCAAAGGGGATAGTGCAGAAACAAGAATAATCAGTAAAAACAAAAAGCAAGCTACAACACAGTTAAAAAAAAAAAGTGAAACAAAAGTAGACAGGCATATAAAATATGAACAATTTAAATAGAAGGAAATACAAAAATAGGTACAATATAAACAAGGGGAAATATAAAAAAATATTAACAATATATACAGTATTGACAATAAACATTTGACTATTAACACAATTGCAGAAGTGGAAAATTGATATTGCAAAATATCAATTTATGTAACATTTGTTATCAATTAATAAGTGGCTACATTTACTATTGATATTATTTTTGCTACATTTAATGACATTTATTTATTCATTCATTTATTTATTTATTTATTTATTTTTATCTTGGCAGGTTCCTTCCTCCATAGATCAAGGTGTGACAGAGATGATGCTGCTGACACCTAGTGTTGTATCAGAACAGTGAATAAAATGGATTTGTGCCTTTTCTTTTGCAAGAAGCAACTTGGGAAGAAGTAAAAAATATTTTGAACATAAACCTAACCAGCAAGCATATTTAGATTTTTTTCTAAAACTATTCTATACAACGTATCTCATATGATAAATGTATTTATCTATGGTAAAAAGTCGTTAACCCATGATGTTTGTGTAGCAGTATAAATCGTCCTGTCTGCAGTCAGGTCCAGTCTCCATGGTTCCGCCCCGCCCCGGTGCTGGAGCGCCTCCCATCCAGCGACGCACAGTGTTCCTGTGTGTTGATGCCGTCCATCCTACTGTCCATCCGCGAAAGCAAATTCAAACCAACTTTTTGACCAAAAAAACCACTCCAACCATGGCTTACACGACTGCGGGTGGGACTAAGAAGAAGGTGTGCTACTACTATGACGGTACGGGACATCCCGAGTGTCTGAATGAGAGGAGGCTAACTAACGCTATAGCCGCTTAGCTAGTGTATTTAGCCGCTGATTGTATGGTGTTTAACACAAGCCAAGGTCTATAGAATGAGGTAGGGACACGGTCTCGGGGTTGGGGTACGACGCATGCGCAGTGTAACTGAAGCTGCGGTCCTGCGTTGCGATTGGGTCAATTTCGGCGAGTGCAGACCAGATTCTACTGCGCATGTGTCATACCCCTAGGATATGTCGCGTTGATGACGTATGACCTAGCCTCCTTTCCATAGGCCTTGACACAAGCTAACTAGAGCCAGCTCGCTGCTAGTGTTAATGACAGCGCCTGAATGGCCTCCGTGGTGCTAACTAGTGTCACCTAACTGGTTAAAATAAAGCTTGGAGCTAACCTTATAACAGTTAAGAAGAGCGAGGGAGAGTGTAAACATGAACGTTAAAGATAAAGGGACGTTAATGTTGAAGGTGTAATTAGCTAGACGTGAATATGCTTAACGTCACTCCCAACACTAATTAGCATGATTGTTTGAGCCATAATGGCCACCGCGGGCCGACCGGTGGCTTTGTGCTCCATGTTAATCATATGGAGCTGGAGGAATCTGGAGGAATACATGAGAATGATGACAAACTTTAGACTAGTGATGGGAATTCCGGCTGTTTTTAGTGAGCCAGATCCTTTGGCTCAGCTCACCAAGAAGAGCCGGCTCTTTCGGCTCCCAAACGGTTCTTCGTTTTACCGCTTCTGCCTTTTATAATTCAGCCAAATTTAGCGCAGTTTTGACCTAGTATGTGTGCACATATATCACTTAAATTATTCAATATAATTATACTAAACCTTATAATTTCCTGAATACCATAATTTTACATGCTGCTTCGTTTCTGACTGTCACTCATCTTGTCTGCTATTCGCGCACCACACTCCTCTCTCTTTCTCTCCTCCTCTCCCTCCTGCTCTGTACCGGTAGACCGTCAGCGCGCCGCGCAACCCCGCCCCTCCCTGCTTGATGGTATGATCCTTGTCTGTCATCACCTGATTGGTCGCACGGACGTCATTAACACAATATTCAGTCACAGTCAGTGCATGGAGTGCCCGTGGTGCGGAGAAGATCGTCCTATCATTCTGCCTTGAATTAAGTAAAGAAAAAAAAAAAAAAAAAACACGGCTCTCGGACGGGAGCCAGCTCTTTGAACCGGCTCGTTCGTGACCGACGCATCACTACTTTAGACCCAGAGAGAAAGTTACATTTTTGGAAGCCACAAAGCGAAATGTGCAACTATTTCATGCACAGTGTTGCACAGGCCTGGCTAATTGATGCGGAACGCTACTCAGTGGCTCCAGTGAGTGTTCACGCCTGTTTGGGTCCAGATGAGCAGAATCTCTCAGTAACAGTCCTCCTGACCCCTCAGATTACCCATGCCCTCCTCCTCCAGAGGACTCACTTATTTTTAAACTCAGCAGTTCAGGTCAATGAGGACGTAATTAGTCACAGTATATCTGCTGAGCTGGCTTTCCTATTAATTTTACAACGGTGCAGTCAGTGCCAAAAGGTGTCACTTTGTGCCATCACAATGGTCTGGCTGGATAAAGTTGTTCATACACTGATGTTCATCAAACTGTCATTGTGACCACAGGCCTATGAAAAGTCATTACATGGTGGATTCCTGATTTTGATTGGTATTTGGGATAACTAACTACATGTTTCTTCACACGCTGAAAATAGTTCCTGCAGTGCCCAGCGGTTTGAGGACACGACTGAACTTTTTTTATTATTATTATTTTATTGATATTCATGGGGAAACCAACAATAACACACAAAACGTTAATTGTTTGAAAAAAAAAACCAACAGATCCCAAATACCTATATCCCAGAGCAGAATAGCACATCAACAGAAATTGTGATACAGCATATGTATATATATATATGACGGGAGACTTTGGCCAATCACATGTCAGGCGTGGGGAAATCAAGAATGAAGTGGTACAATGTTGTGATCCACATTAAGAAATAAAAAAGGGCTCCGTAATGTTAATTACACAGCCTATTTCAAAAATAAACTATGTGTTGGTGATGTCTTCAGTAGGAACCAGTGGGCTTAGGGCTGAGAGCCACAGACTGAGTAGGGAAGTCAGGTTTTTCATGGGATTTGTTGACGATAAGAAAAATGTAGAATAGCAACAACCTCATCCTTGTGATGATCGCCTCATGACTGCATGTGGAAATGTGAAAGATGGTGAGTTATTTACATATTTGAATCTGTGAAGCATGTGATGCATCTTGAAGTTGTGTTAGTTCGGATACACAATGGAATTAATTCCTTAGAGATCTGCTTACTTACATTTAATACTGGTCCACTTGATTGTATGGCTGCTTTCATTCACATGTATTTGAGGCACTTTGAGGCCTCATTAGAAATGAGGCTTATTAGGATCGAGATATACAGTAATAAAAAACTTTGTCACATGTAAATATAACCTGAGAGCACCACTAGCCATCCCTAAAATGTTGTCACAGTATTAATATTGAGGCATTTGTAAAAACATATCGTGATATTTGATTGTTGTCTGTATCAGTCGGCCCTCCTTATTAGATTAGATAGTGCATGACACATACTATTGCTTGTGAATGTGGTCTTTAACTGGATATGTTTCCCTTTGCAGGTGACATGGGAAATTATTACTATGGACAAGGGCATCCCATGAAACCGCATCGTATCCGGATGACTCACAACCTGCTTCTGAACTATGGACTGTACAGGAAAATGGAGATCTATGTATGATGATTTAATAACATCCTCTATTGTATGCTGCACTGTTCTAACAGAATGGGAGATGTAGATACAACATAACCATAGCTGTAGTCTTCTTCTTCTCTCCCTTAGTTCTCATCCAGCTGCTTTTGTTCTGTGTTTCAGAGACCACACAAAGCCACAGCAGAGGAGATGACTAAATATCACAGCGATGACTACATCAAGTTCCTCCGATCCATACGGCCAGACAACATGTCCGAGTTCAGCAAGCAGATGCAGCGGTGTAAGTAGTGTGCCGTCATTTTTACTGAGTAGAGCCTGAACGCGTCATAATGTAACGTATCGTAATGGTTACAGCTGCTAACAGCTGACGTTAATTAGCTCTCGTCCCTGCCGACTTCAACGCGGATTCGTTGTTCACAAGGTAGCATTATCAGGGCAAAATAGGGAACGTCCCCTGGATGCGTCGATGGAGAGTTTACTGCGTCCCCAAGCACATTTTCTATCGTCCTCGGACAACGAGACGCCGTTACTCTCGAGCCCTGCCCCACGTTTTCATAATTTTGACATCGACTTGGTATCCAAGCCCTCTGTTTCAGTCTGAAAAGTAATGGAAAACTCAATGATTTCATCAGTGTTGCAATGGAAAACCCTGTTCACAGGACAACACTCAAAACAAGCTGCTGTTCCTCTTCTGTTGATGTGCTCACATGAGTATTTGATCCATTATTATTGTTCTAATGTTGCAGTCAACGTTGGAGAGGACTGTCCTGTGTTCGATGGCTTGTTTGAGTTCTGCCAACTCTCCGCTGGTGGCTCTGCTGGTAAGTTAGGACAAAATGTATATATAGAAAAGTTATAGACTTCGTCACCTGGAAATTATATAACTAAATGTTAGTTACACATACTGATAACATTTAGCATTTTGCATGCTGAAATGGACCCCATCAAACATTTTCTAATGGAATGTGTCACATTTTACAGCGAGTCATTAGCTACACAAATGAGTGTAACATCATTATAACAGGGTCATCCTGTAGTGTTCAGACTGTCCTTACTCAGAGGAGCTAAAGTAGTGTTAACAACAGGAATGCTGGAGCACACAGTCTGTGTGTAAGTGGACTCCTTTCTAGTCTTCCGACCACTCAAAGTGCTTTACACTACATGTCAGCATTCACCCATTCACACACACATTCACACACTGATGTGAGAGAGGCTGCCATGCAAGGTGCCAAGCTGCCCATCAGGATCTAATCTAAATACTCATTCACACACTGAAGGCTCAGCCATTCAGGAGCAATTTGGGGTTCAGTATCTTGACACTTCGACATGTGGACTGGAGGAGCCGGGGATTGAACCGCTGATCCTCCAATTAGTAGACGACCTGCTCCACCTCTGAGCCACAGCCGCCCATTGGATGTGTGTTGGACTCTAGCTATCAAGAGGATTTCAGTACCATGCTTTTGAACTCTGAATCTTTTAGAAATGTTGACATTTCCAAACCAATCTTTGAATTTTTCAGAATTTTTACATCTATAAACTATAATAAAATTGCTGACGGAATAATTTCTGGTGTTAAACATTAAAGCCCCTCTATTTCAAATCCAAATGATTTCTTTTTAACATTAAATATTCATGACTAGACTAAAGTTATTAAGAGTTTAATAGCCAAAATTCAGCTGAAACTTTTCCACTCCCCCCTCTCTTTTTCATAGACCTGTTTTTGTCTTATTTTAGGGTTTAGGGGGGTACAGGACACATAGAAGTGGTGTACATCATCTGAAAGCTGAGAACCTGAAGATTAATTTGAGATGTAGCTCAGCAATGTGTGTCAAGATGTTCTAGTCATAAATCAGAAATAAAAAATGATTAATTAATTAAAATAAATTGTGAGCTTTTGTTTAGAACATTATGATAGAAGTATATAATGGTCATCCTCATGCTCTTTTATGTCTCATAAGTTGTTGCAGCAATGTTTTGGCTTGATACCATTTGTTACACAGATTTGGTGCTAAATTTAACCATTTTTTACCACTCAAGAATTGATAAAATGATCAATAATCCCTCCAAAATACCACATTAAGACACCCAAGACCTTGAGGAACACCATAGAAAAGGCCATGCTGTGATTTGGGATCAAAAACTTTTGACATTTTGAGATTTCTGCAAGAATTGCGTTTTTCGGCGATTGGATGTCGAGCACTTCTGTTGTGTAAACTGCTCAGAAACCCCCTTATTGTCAATCTAGCTGGGAAAGCCATCTATCCTCTGAATGCTCTAGGTCTGTAGTTTGTGGCTGTAAAGTTTCATGAGGCTGTGATTATCCTAGAGGTCACCACAGGTCATTTTATACAGTGAGGTCAAGTTTAAAAAGAAATGCTCTCTACTACAATGAAATGGCTACTATGGGGGCTAACATCATCACACATGAATACAGTTGGGCTCATTGGATCCACAAGAGTCTCAGCTTTACAGTGATACCCAATTTATGTCATTCAAGACTGTAGGGACCCCAGTATGCAGAAATATTCAAATACAACATTTTAGAATTGAAGAAAATAACACATTTATACTGCATGCAAAAAACGTGGGTATATAAAGTGGGTATCTCTAAAGTTAATCCTCGCCAAAATTTTGGAAAAGCCGGCACCCTCAAGGAGTGGAAGAGGTTAAGTGCTTCATCAGGACTGTGTGGGTGTGACTTCTTCAGTTTGATCATGTGTTTTGTGTTGTGCACAGCTGGCTCAGTGAAACTAAACCGACAGCAGACCGACATCGCCGTGAACTGGGCTGGAGGACTTCACCACGCTAAGAAGTCGGAAGCGTCTGGATTCTGCTACGTTAATGACATCGTGCTGGCCATCTTGGAGCTGCTCAAGTGAGTTTCACCAACCGCTTGACAAATTCCCATTTCACCTAATGTCCATCAGCATGTATGTGTGTAAATGCAGTAAATGAAAGCCAGCACTACAACATTCTTCATCACAGCAGACTGTGAAAATCCAGTGAAGTGTGTGTTCTTATCCCATCTCTGCCTGTGTTGTCCCTCCCTCCCAGGTACCACCAGAGGGTGCTGTACGTTGATATAGACATCCACCATGGGGACGGAGTAGAGGAGGCCTTCTTCACCACAGACAGGGTCATGACCGTGTCCTTCCATAAATACGGGGAGTACTTCCCTGGAACCGGAGACCTCCGGGTGAGCATCAGCCTTTGACCTCACTTCAATATTTACAAAAAGCTAGAATCTTTGCATCAAAAAGGTTATTATCAGGTTGGCTGCAGCTACCTGATAATATGTTTAGTCAGATAATTTAGCGACGTATCTGTTAACCCTCTTGTCCTTCTCTGTATTTAGGATATTGGAGCTGGAAAAGGCAAATATTACGCTGTCAACTTCCCCCTGCGTGATGGCATTGATGATGAGTCATACCAAAAAATCTTCAAGCCTGTGAGTATGACGCTGTAGACATGAAACATGACTAGATGTCTTTTTATGTTTTCACTGCAAATATTTTTGACATTTTTTCAAAATCCACAAGATCTGATTCAGTCATCCATCATGAAACAGAATTTTGTCATGTTTATTAAACTTTATTTAGATTTTTCCATTTAGAGGAATTGGTACAAAGCTACAGGTGATATCTCCCATTCCAACCCCCACATCCCTTCCAAGGTCTATATACGTACATACAAATACATTTGGCAAACAGATAGCATTAAGATTATTAAGATTAACAAAATAGAACAATCATAATTATGTAAAATTATTTATTATATATACTGTATATTAGTCACACATTTTCTATCTATTCAAAATGTACCTTAAATGTTCCTTTTATCTGTTCAAAATGAACCTTAAAGGGAGATTTGTCATGTATTTAACACTCTTATCAACATGGGAGTGGGCAAATATGCTGCTTTATGTAAATGTATGTATATATTTATTATTGGAAATCAATTAACAACACAAAACAATGATAAACATTGTCCAGAAACCCTCACAGGTACTGCATTTAGCATAACAAATATGCTCCAATCATAACATGGCAAACTGCAGTCCAACAGGCAACAACAGCTGTCAGTGTGTCAGTGTGCTGACTTGACTATGACTTGCCCCCAAACTGCATGTGATTATCATAAAGTGGACATGTCTGTAAAGGGGAGACTCGTGGATTCATTCATATATCTGGAGGTCAGAGGTCAAGGGACCCCTTTGATAACGGCGATGCCAGTTTTTCCTCGCCAAACTTTAGCGTAACTTTGGAGTGTTGTTTAGCCTCCTTCGTGACAAGCTAGTATGACATGGTTGGTACCAGTGGATACCTTAGGTTTTCTAATTTCATATGTTCGTATGTTTTTATACTTGAATAGTCTTGTCTATGACTTTTATTGCACATTATTCCAGTGTCTATACCTCACACTATGTAAAGTCGCTCTAAACAATGTCTTTATTTTAACGATGGATATAATTATCTCCGTGTCACACCTGCTATAGTAAGTGTACAGTGGGATGTCAGGTGGTTGACTCTCTTCCTGTGGCCCTGCAGGTGATGGCCAAGGTGATGGAGATGTACCAGCCCAGCGCCGTGGTTCTTCAGTGCGGTGCAGACTCTCTCTCAGGAGACCGCCTCGGCTGCTTTAACCTCACCATTCGCGGTACGCATACACACGGCATGTAAATTAAAAATGAATGGAAGTCAGAAAACCAATGCTGTATTACATTGTGCCTCTTATTTTATCACCAGGCCATGCCAAGTGTGTGGAGTACATCAAGTCCTTCAACCTCCCGCTGCTCATGCTGGGTGGAGGAGGATACACCATCCGCAACGTGGCCCGCTGCTGGACCTACGAGACCGCCGTAGCTCTGGACACAGACATCCCCGACGGTTTGTCACAGACTCCCATCTCTTAATATGAGTGAATGTGAAGGATGCTGAAAGTAGCACTTTTGTCTGTGCTGTGTTAAGCAATAGACGATAGCGGCAGAGCAGGTCAGCAGGTCTCAACCTCTTAAAAGCTGTCTTGAAATCACTGAAAAGTTCTAAAAAATGATTATTAATGTTTCATATTCAATCAACCACAAGTTAATTCTATTAAGAGAAGCACAGGGCGTGTGTAGATCTGATGCAAGATATATAATTGGCTCTTTTGTGTAATGAAATTAGTTCTCTTTTAACAAAGAGAGGCGTGGAAATGAGCTTCAGCTCAGAATTGAAACACTGGAAAAGTTCAAATGTCTGCAGCACCTCTCTTGCTTGACTTGGCTCCCTCTTTATCCTGTGATGTTGGGGGGGGGGGGGGGGGGGG